>VZRU01006265.1:46689-71156 GCA_013398155.1 Pedionomus torquatus
CTCCACTGGACCCTTTCCAACAGGTCCATGTCTTTCCTGTATTGAGAACTCCAAAGCTGGACATAGTATACCGGGTGGGGTCTCACCAGAGCAGCATAGAGGGGCAGAATCACCTCCCACAACCTGCTGGTCACACTTCTCTTGACGCAGCCCAGAATGCGGTTGACAACATGGACTGCCAGTGAACACTGCCAGCTCATGTTGAGCTTGTCATTCACCATCACTCCCAAGTCCTTCTAAGAGCTGCTTTTAATCCATTCTCCTCCCAACCTGTATTTCTGCTTAGGATTGCCATATCCCAGGTGCAGGACCCTGCACTTGGCTTGGTTGAACTTCATGTGGTTTGCATGAGCCTACATCTCAATCCTGTCCAGGTCCTGCTGGATGGCATTCCTTCCCTCCAGCATGTCAACCATGCCAAAGAGCTCCGTGTCAAAAATCATATTTTCAGATCTTGGGAGAATTGAAAACATAACACAATTAGACAATCAATGTTTTGTGTCACCTGGGCTACATAAAATGATAGGCAAATACATCAATCATTATTTGGATCAGGATTTCATGGCTCTGGTGCAAGAAAAAAGAAGAGAGTTATAAGGTACATGCTAAAAGCTAATTATTTAAATGGTCTGTTTTAAGAAGCCACATGGCCATCAGTACACAATGACATCTGTAAACTTGGAACCATGTTAAGACAACGTCTGGTTTCTTTTAGAAGCACAGCCAGCTGGGAGTCATTCTGTGCTCTGCCTGTTGCTGGATGCCCTTGGAATTAGAAACTGAAATATTAAGCTGTAATAGCCTTGCTGGATATCTGGAATCCTGCAGACTCTATCTCTAGTTTTCTGAAACAGCCATTTTCACTCACCTAAGTTCAAATTGAGGACAGCTAAGCTTTACAGCAGCAGCAGTAGCAAATGCAATGTACCTTGATCTCACCTTCCAAGCACTGTCACACTGCTAATAGTTACAGCATCAGTGGAAAATAATTGTCAGAAGAGAAGTCAGTGTGGGGGAAAGTCAATGGTATCCATTTAAACTGAAACATTTCTTTGTCATCTTCAAAAAAACGCAGTTAAGGTTATAGACAATTTCTCAATGAAGAGTTTAAAAGCTGCAATTTATAAACTCATAAAATAAATTCTTATTTTATAGAAAAAAAAAGAAGAATTTTTCTATCCAGATGGCAAATCTTTTATAAACTGCCTTTTGGTTCATACACTGTTTGTTGCCTGGTTTAGCTGCTAAGTCTATCATAATGAATACAACAAAAAATGTGGGACTATTAAAAAAAGATGTTTATAGTTCTTCAGTGTATTGATTTAATTCTTTATCTTACTTTGGGCATATTCCAGGCATTGCACTCTTTATTCACCGTTATATATTTTGATCAGTGATTTATCAGTGCAACATGAGGTGCAAATTCCTATCATGATGTACGGAAGAATGGAAAAGAGGCTGTCTTATTTGTCTATTTTAACACGGAGATCCCTGTAGCTCCTCCTTCAGCAAGCCCAGCTCCGGCTTCCAGTGATAACACAAATTACTTTTTAGCATAAGCTATAAGAAAATTCCATCCAGAAAGGCAGTTAACACCAAATATACACTAAAAAAATATGTAAAAACGTCAGTCAATATTTCCCATCATTAGAGCTTCAAAAATTAAATTCCCATTTTCTTATCCTTTGAGTAGACCAGCTACAGAGAGAGATGGGCATAGAGGTTCCAGCTCAGCAGCTCTTTTTTTTTTTTTCTGCTTCAATATATATTCATTTTTACTAAGAGTGTGTTAGAGCAGCCAATCAAAATCTCAAGCCACAAAGAGAGTTAAAAAAGTGATATGTGAAGACAATTTGTGTGAAATCAAAGGGCATATCTCTATGGAGCTGCCCATTCCCTGTCTTTATTCTCCATCCAGTGAGACTCAGGTGCCCTCACTTGTATCAAGACCTCACAAGGGCCTGTCCACACAGTTAGATAACTAATAACCTTTGAAAGTCTGACCATATATACTTACTTTAGTTACTCTAGTTAGAGGAGACCTTTGGGGATTTAAGCAGATCAAAGAGGGAGTCTGGCTTCTAAACCAGAACATTTAGTTCATGTTCTTCTCTTTTTTACCCAGTGGTGTATCTGTAGATGGTAGCTACCTGTCTCTTCTTCCCATTTACCAGTGCTGGCTCAATGAAGACCAGGAAAAATCTTACTTTAAAGCTTAAGTTAATAATAAAAACCAAACCAAAACAAAACCAAAAACAAAGAAAAAATAATAAGAAGAAATCTTTGAAGTTTATAGCAAAGCAAAGACATGCATTTCCATATCTATAAAAGTCATTGAGATAACCTCTTACACATAAATGAAAATTCTGTAGCATTTTTTCTTGTCACTGTAAGATTTAACTTTGAGGAATACAAAGGCATGAGATTAAAAACACAACTGTAAAAAGTAAATAGTAAATGACTATTTTACTATTTACTATTTTACATTATCAATAAAAATGGATAACATGAGCAATATTTGGTTCTCAACAGAGCAATAACTTTGAAATACACAGTTTCTTCACTGATGTTTGCACGCAGAACTTGGAGGACGCAGATTACTTCCTTCCTAATGGACTATTACAGGCACCCTTTGTAGGCCATTAGTGTGGAATTAATGAAAGCATGTCTGTGCAGCAATTAATTTCCTGTACTTCTGTAATAACAAAGAAAGGAAAAGAATAGTCATCCTCCTCCCACAGCTGATAGCTCTGTTCCTGTTCCTAAGGCACAGTCTTGGGGGATTGGTCGATTTGGGTTCTCTTCCCACATCTTTTGTAACATCCTTCATGACCTTGGAAAGATCATTTGATCTATCCATGCCTTAAACTCCTTTTTCACAAAAGGGAATTAATTACACTTCACTACTTCCAGAGAAGTGTCATTAGGCCTAATTAGTTAATGTCTGTAAAGTGCTTTGAGAGCAATCTTTTGACAGATGATATTCTAAGTGCAAAACATTGCAGTAAAAATTAGGAGCAATCTGGCTTAGTGTTATTTGTTTAGCACAAACAGTGCTCATGGCAGTTTAGAAATGTTAATCTGATATATTAGACAAAGATAAGTTAAAATTATATTTATCTGGTCTCTGATTCAGCTAGATACCCAATTGCATGCCGTAATGTAAACACTAGGTACGCAAAGTGCTCTATGCATTGTTATGCATTTAATACTCTTGAGCTAAAGTTTTACTCATTACTAGTTTCCCTCACTCGTAATAATTTCTTGAGGATTTCCCAAAAGTAATGTTTTTAATTGATGGGGTCATCAGGCAAAGTGGTATATTATGGGGAAGGGTGATTAGAAAGAGACCAATGTTTGAAACATCAGAATGTATGTTTAAAAGATAAAATCAGATTTATGTGTAGGAAAGATCACTTTGGCAGCATTTTGGAAAAAAAAGTCAGAGAATAGATATTTGAAGGCTAGAGTAATCAAGGCAGAGACAGCTGTAAGGTTGCATTGATTATATAGACTGTTACCTACACAAGTTGTTGATGATTTTAATGGTTCACGGAAAGAAGTGAGAAGATTTGGATGCAACTTTGAAGTGGTAGAGAAGAAGGAAAAACGGTAAAGATAACCATAACCATTCATCTTGAAGATCTTAATGGCAAAGAGGATGATGTTTATAAAAAGAAATGAAAAAATTAAAGGGCAACAGACAACAAACAAGTGCAGCAAAATATAAATAAAGAGCTTTGTTCAGGAAAACATTAATACCATCATGGTCAATACCATCTATGAAAATAAGTAAACTGTGCCTACTGTTGTAACCTGGAAACACGAAAAAGCTATGAGATGGAAAATAAAAATACTAAAATTGATTTTCAAACAGTTTAATAAACTAAAGTGAATAGGTAAAAGGTGATTTGTGTATTGTGGTTTGAAGGAACGTGGTCACACATATTGTTGGGAGTCCACTCTGTACTTACTGACTCAACCTTTGCTGGGCAAGAATGTTAGTGAATTCTGATTGTTTCATGGAATCCTGGCCTAGAATAACATTTAGTCTTCTACAGATACTACTTAAAAATACTTTGCAATAACAACTGAATTAATTAAAATGGCAGTAGTAGAATTTAACAAAAAGAAAGTTACATTTCTCTATTGAACCTATTTACTTAAACTTTTTTTTACTCATTACATTTTTATTTATAAACCTAGTCATTTAGTTAAATAAATTGATTTCAGAGAAAATCAGCAGTTAGCTTTAATATCTACTTTAAGTTTTTGAGAAATGGCATGTTTAATTTCCAGAAGACATTTTTCTGTATTACTTAAAAGGCACAAAAGTACAAGGCTGGATCATAAAAAACAGATTTAGGTGCTATAAGGCAGCTTTGGAAGTTATGGCTTTGCATCTCAAGTGACTTGAGAGTAAAAACTTGAGAGGCAAAGTGGCTCATTCAGCCTCATGCTCCGAACCTATGCTTTCTGTCCCTATAGACTAACTGAGCCAATGGATTAATGGTTGGACTAACAATATAACTCAAGTTAAGCTCTGTGACTACTTTGCTTCTCTTTTATGCAGGTGATCAGCCTGTGCATGTTGATAGCTCAAGTGAAATGCTTGTAGTGTGTCTCCTATAATGTCTGTTAAACTTGATTGGGAAACAGAAGTTGGGTTTCTGCTTTGGGTGTAAATCTGAGTTTGGATATCAAACTCTCAATGTTTGGCTAAAAAGAGCTGGAGACTAGTGCACGACCAGTTTTCACTTTAAATCTGTCATGAGTGATGAATATTGGAAGCAAACAACCAACCAACAAAACACCAGTACTATTCAGTTCCATTAAGAAGCAAACCCTCTACCTTTCAAAGCTGGAAACCTAGAATGCTATTGCAACTGTCACTGACTTCTACAAGAATAAAAGACATATTGGATAATATAATAATTTTGGAATATTGGATGGAAATATAATATGTTGGAAAAAAATATCCAGATTTTATTCATTGTAATAGCTGTGTTCACAAGATCAGAATCTATTTGAAGGTACCTGTCTTAGTGTGGTTTCAAATGTTCCAAATACAAAATAGTCATGGGAAACAAATAAACAAGAAAAAAAACCAAACCAAAACAAAAACCAAACACCTTGTGTGAAACAACCCAAAGTTCATCAGATACATGTAACTTCACATTTTTCATCTGATGCAGTCATTGAACTTTCTCTGCACAGGCTATTTGGCTCCACCCAGGGTCCAAAGTTATCTAAAATATTAATTACACTCCATTTCAGAAAATTAAGAATGGATTGGCCCCTATTCACCTCTGACTGTTTTGTAGAGAAATAGTGACACTCATAAGGTAAAGCAGAGACAGTCATGGGCTGCTCATTCCGTGCAAATGCCCCAAACTCAATTTTGTCATTAATGATTCACTCAGATCACTATTATCCACATACATTTGTCTGAAAGCTGTTGGCAGATGCACCTTCTCTACCGAGCCCCCTGTTTTGGATGCACGTTTTTGAGGTTGTAAATTGCTCTTTTCATTTCTGTGTTACCCTTTCAATAGTTATTGAATGGAAGTATCACTCTTGATTGGTGCTAAGGGAATACCAGCTCTGAAAGGTAGCTTGAAATGCTGATGTTTGCCATGTCATTGTATATAACTTGCATATTAATACACATTTTCAATTGCAGACAGTGTGCCTGGTCTGATTTACAGGTCTCACGGTTCCAGACCTCTTCAAAGTTATGTATTTGGTAGTTGTTGCTTCTTTATGGTCTGAGGGCTGGGCAAGTACTAACAGTCATCAAGGTGTTCAACATATTTTAAGCTTAGCCAAAGAGAACAGAACGTCCTAGAAGCCACGGAATATCGTATAAAATAGCCACAAACTCCCTCAGTCCATGGTAGTATCCTAGGTCCTAATAAATTTCAAGGCAGCTGCTGGTGCATTTTAATTGACTTCTCCCTAATCAGAGTCACAGAACAACAGTACTTCATTGTTGCCTCTCTTGAATGGGGACAATATATTAAGCTATTCAGCACTAACTCTGGCATCCCATTTTGAATCTTTCTAGATTCCCAAGTAAGAAATACTGCTTACTTAACTTCCCATTACATTTTTGGATAGTTTCCTCTAAAGAGAGAGAATAATTTACCACTTTAACTGCAACTTGCACTGCAAAAGCTTTGCATTGGTAATTTAATTCTATATTCATTTAGTTTGAATTACATGGGGAACATCTGCAACGATTCCTAACAATAACTACATTTCAAGACAATTACACAGTAATAACTAGAGCTGCAGGATGATGTCAAAGCCAGAAGAGGAAAAAGAGGCACACACGTACTTTGCACATGAAATTAAATTTTGTTCTTAATTGGGAAAATGCAAGTTTATCAGAGAAGAGTCTTTGTAACACCACATGCATGCATTTAATATATGTGTTTCAGTATGTTCTGCAGTATTTTCCATTGGCATCAGAGATTTGCTCTCATTAGTGATTCTCTGAATCACTAATGAAATTAATCTCCTTTATTTTGGAGTACACAAATTTCCTTTCCTTCTTAGCCAGTTCTTATTACGAAGATGAAGAAAATGAAATAAAAAGACCTTGTGGGATTTATCTTGTCAATCTTAAGGAATTAAGGACTGCAGGAGGCAGAAACTCCATTCCTTAAATTTTCCTCTACAGTTTTCATATGTAAATCCACAGCATGTTAAGTGAATGCACAGTTACTTCCCTGTGGTGTTCTAATTAACTAATTCACTTATGTTCAAAATCACATATTTTTGACTGGAAAATCTGAATGACTAAATGGACATGTGTGGTCAAACCAACAGCTCTGGGAGAAGCAGATGCGTTGTATGTACATTGCACAGATTAGTCAACATATGTGGATCGATTCTGGAGAATTTTGGATGTATCTGGCTTGTCACCCCGTCCAGGCAGTTGAACACTAATTGGGTCCATAGTGCAGTCAGCTGGATGTTATTCTTTTCAGACCCTTTGACACCCTAGTTTACCTAATCTATGGCAATTTTTTTGTTTGTTTATTTGTTCAAAGAACTTTATGCTACTATATCAACCTCTAAAACATCATAGGTATCAACCTTCAAATTGTACTTTTCCCTTTGAGAAGAGAAAATCTAATTTTATATATTGTAATTGTGGTGCTATAAATTTTCTCCTGATCTAAACAGTGAAGACAGAAAAGGGAGGACTATTTTTCTCCAAATCTCCAGCACTCAAAGTATGCGTTGCTCATGTGGAATCACTTTTGCTGTCTGGCAGGAAACAGAAATGTGTTTTCCTGCATTTTTTTCTCCGTGTCATCTCCTGTAAGTGAAGCAAAAAGAAGGCACTGGAAAAATACAGAGTAAGCAATGCTTTCAGTGTCATGATCAGGATTTCTCATGGGTACAGTACTGAGTGAAAAGTCATTCAGAACTGAAATCAGGGGTTAAAGCTGTATTGCAGCCAAGACGGGATAAAATTCAACACCATCAGTCGTCCTGTAGTCCTAAGGGGAGAGTGCCATTTGGACGCCAAGTTTGTCACCTACAGGGGACCTTCTCTTACATCAGAGGGTTCCAGCAAACTCTCTGAATGTTTTGATTCCTAAAACCTGAGAGAGGAAAAGGCCCACTTAACTGTGTCTTTGGAATATCAATATTCTGTGCATCCTTAATCTAGAGCAGTTACTCAGTCCCTTAATCTTTTCCTTCTGCTCTTGTTACAGCAGCATGGCTGTGACCATATATTTTGTGCTTAGGTTTTGTTTGAAAATCATTGTTTCTTTTCCTACCTCTTTTGTCAAAATACCTTTTTTTTTTTCAATATATATGCCGATTTTTACTCATCTGAATGAAGATTAGCAACCCAAAGTGTCAGGAGTTTGTAAGGTTCCACTGTGCTAACCTCCAAAATGTGTCAATATCAGTAATATCAGTTACCAGGAAGGGAAAAGAACTTCAGAAACACACTTTTTTTTTTTTTTTTCCTTTTTTACCTTATAGAAATGAGAAAGAAATATTTTTCACTTTAATGATTGTTTAGCTGAGTAGAAATATACAGGTGGAAACACAATGAAGCTTCTGAATTAATAGCATTAATACCTGCTACACTATTAGTGTGAAGTTCAACTATAAAAATTGAGATCTCATAGCAGGGCCTTCTGCAATCGTTTTGATTCATTGTAGTAACAGTGCATACTTCGTTGTAATTCATATTTTCAGATTGTTCATTAGCATCAGACTGCATCAGATGTTAGTGCTTAGCAGGAATATCATATAGCAAACATCTGATCATGACTGATAAATTCCCTAGGAATTTATTCCCTGTGTTTCCCTAGGAAATTTAAATAAAAGAAAGTTATCTGTGTATCAGATTTTATTTTTATATTTTTATGATGATTTGGAGTTATGCTAAGGAATTGGATAAAATTGCTAGTATTTGTGAGATGCAGGGAAGCATGTAAAATCAGAATCTGTGCCTTCAAGCCCTTTTTAAAAATTGTAAATGGGAAGAAGCCATGACTCATTATAAAGAAATCTAATGATTCATGTTTAATATTATATCTTCTACACCTTTTGTGACTAATCCAACCCTCTATATCCTTTCTGGAAATACTAACACCTCTCTCAATGGCACAAACACGTGATTGTTACAAGTGATACTGGTCAATAGCAAACTAAACAAAATGCAGATTGATGAAATTATTTCCATTGGTAGGATTAATAAGGTAGTGTGCAACCCTGTTATAGACATTTGTTTTACATCTTTTCTATTTCAGTCCTGGCAGACCTGTGGGAAAGTGAGCAATGGGCTTGCCACTTTATGCTGAGAGGTCATTTTTGAAAGCTGTGCCTAATATGTGGTTTGAAAGCAGCTGGCTTGGGGAAACTTGGGTTCAACTATCAGATAGTCATACCGCACATTTCAGGAACTGCCCTTGGGGCTGGAAGTCTTCAGTGTTTCTGGCTCTCCAGTCCTCTTTCTTAGTAGTTACACACCTAAAACCTGAGATGTGCATGCATCTGAAAATATGAGGTTCAGTAAAGGAAAACTATGAGACCAAAAGAGCCTTTGGCTTCCTTGAAGTAACAGGATATTGTTCAGGGGGTAGGCCATATGTTCCAGATATTAAAGAACAAGAGCTGAAGTAAGCTTTTATGTAACTTCTCATGAGCTTCAGAACCACCTGCTAGCATTGTTACTTGGTTAATGCTGGTCATAAAATTAAGAGCCTGCCAGCATTTTATTACCAAGGAATATAACTGAATCTTGCATATTCCATTCAGTCTTCATATACATTTGAGGTCCAAATATCTTTTTTGAGTCCCAAGTTTAGATTATAAATGTATTCCTGTAAATTGAAGAAATATCTTGCTTTCATACCAACTTTATGGAGAAAATGTGGCAGATCTTATTTTATTTTATGATGCCTTTCTGTTGCTTGTACTATGTATCTGTGTACCTATTTAGAGAAACATAGTGTGTAATTCATTTTAGAGTACTGTGGCTGGGGTTTTCCTTCTCTTTCTGGATGATTTTGCACAGATAGGGAATCTCTACTGATGATCTGTGGAACCAGGATGACTCCTTATCTACACTTTGGCTTTTCCTTGGACGTGAGGAA
Organism: Pedionomus torquatus; assembly: GCA_013398155.1. Classification (NCBI taxonomy): domain Eukaryota; kingdom Metazoa; phylum Chordata; class Aves; order Charadriiformes; family Pedionomidae; genus Pedionomus; species Pedionomus torquatus. The sequence goes on from VZRU01006265.1 coordinate 56,322, forward strand.
CTCGAGTCACTATGGGATTTTACCTCCTCCTGCATTTGAAATTGTCTCGGAATGATGCCCTGTTCTAAACAGGAAGGGAAGTCTGTGGCAGCACACCTTTATATCAGAAAAACGGAAGGGTCTGTGGCAGGAAAAAGGCAAGGAGCTTTCTTAGCGAAAGCCTGAACATCTGATGGTTCCTCCAAGATCTGTGAATTTTGCAGATCTGAAGTCTACGGTCATTTCTATGGGAAAAATTTTGGACAGCTTTGCAGAATAAACTCTGGAGAATTTCTGTGTGCAACACAGAAGAATGAATTTTTAAAAAACTTAGATTGAAGTTCTTGTTGCATATGACTTGCTAGCATTGCAGAGTTCTTAAAGTTTCATGTCTTTGCTAGATTACAGTCAAAGGCTGAAGTTATCTCAAACTTCAACATCAATGAAAGTAATTAGATTACTTTAATCTTTGAAAACGCCCAAGGTCTTAAATATTTGTTTTACAAATGTTGCTTTCTATTGTAGGCATTAGTGTGGGAGTTACCTGCTAGATGCAATACTCATTTTTCAAGCAGAGCTAATACAATATTTAAACATTTTTTTAAAAAATAACAAACAAACCTTCTTGAAATAAGGAGGCTATGGCACAAGCAAACATCCTGTATTTCTATCATGAAATATCCAAGAGACCTTTTCTTCCTGGAAAGTTAATAACAGCTGCTCATGTTTGTTCAGAGAATTTCAGATTTGAAAAATATTTGTGTCATTTTGAGTAAGTAACCTGCTTTTTAGCAATGTTTAAGACCCACATGTAAGTCCATCTAAAACTATGAAAACAAAGATCTATGTAGAAAGTACGATCCAATCTGGAACTGGATTTTATAAGTGGCCTTCTTATACGCAATGAGAAACTAAGTAACACTGAACACCATGGGGAATCTTGGATCCAAATTTTGAACTGCCTCATGGACTGCCTCCAGAGTCTGGAAATACACTCTTTGGTATGAGCAGGCTTTGCGCTAAATCTTTTTATTAGAAATCTGTGGCTCGGAACCACAAAATAACACTATGTGTACGTTATCTTTGCCTTCATAAAAATGCAGGCACTTCTGTGTTGGAGAACTCCAGATGTGGGATAACAGATGTTCTGGGCAGTATGGTAGAAACCAGAAAAATCTGATTGCAAAGACAAATCTGTTCAGCATTATTGCTGAAACTTGCCTGACATAGGAAAACCTACTGGGCACAAATTACTGGATCAGAGCAGTAGCCATGAAAAGAACTTTTATTCTGGACTGACCATCTCTTCCACAAAAATAAAACCAAAGTTATTTAAAAGAAGAGACACTGATACAGACTCTATACTGCACTGAATTGCAATTCTCCTTTCCCCTTAACTTGTTATTGCTGCTCTCACCTGTAATAAAATAAATATGGATGACTGAATGCAGAAAAGACCACCAGAACTTTAACCTTTCTGCTATATTGCCTTTTTGGAGAAATTCAGGGGCAAGTAGGAAGGTGAGGAGCCTGCCTCACTGACTTGCAATGGGAGCTGAACCAACAAGTTCCTTTTGTGCCTCTGAAATGTTTCTTCTGTAATCCAACTTTTCACAGGCATGTAGGAGCTCTCAGGTTCGAGATTCACTGTAGAGATGAAAATGCTCTGAACTATGTATGGAAAATCATATTTTCTTGATATTATATTTTCTGTTTATTTTTTTCAGAAATTTCTTTCCCTGGAATACTCTCAGCTGGAAAAGCAATATTAAAGCAAGGGCACCTGTCAAATTTGGGTGGACAGATGGATTGGATTTGCCATAAGTCCAATATTGTCTTTTTTTCTAAAATGGAAGGAATGATATTTCCCTGTAGAATTTTTAGGAGCAAGTATTTTCATTTATGCTTCCAATCTCTTCAGTACTTCTGCATTTCCCTTCTACAAACAATCTCAGTGTAATGACTTCAGAGTGTCAGAATATGTCACTCCCTGGAGAGGCAAACTATAATCCTTTAAGGGAAGAATTCAGAAGAGGTTGGCAGGCTGAAAACTTGGGAAAGTCTATTCCTTTCTATGGCTTATTTTAATAGAGATGCAAAGGACTTACCTCTTGAAATACCTATGTTCAAACACAGGCTAACACGTCTGTTCCTAAAACAGACTAAATTTTCTTTTCTTTACGTGCTGCACTACTTTCAAATGCATAACATCTGATTTAAATGTTTACTTGTGGATTCCTATAAATCTTTATGCCATTAACACTTTTTTTTTTTTTTTTTTTACTTGGCTCCCTATTTGGTGGCCATTTTTCATGTGAAAACCTCTTACTTGCATCTTACACATATTTTCTGAAATTTTTTCCCGTTTCCATAGTTGGTGTTCAGCTTTTCACCTTATTTTACTGATTCCTACTGTTGACTTTTAAATCTACAGACTACTTAATTGGCTGTTGCATCTTGACCATCCTAACCCTTGCTGGCTTTTAGAAGTTTGGTTGCAAAGAGAGGAAGATGTAGAACCATCACTGAAACTTCTCCTCTTCCATCTTCTGAAGGGGAAGAAATGAATGAGTGAAAAAGCCAACCCACTTAAAAAGATAGATTTGTTGCTGACTGTGGTGTTCCTGTCCCAGGGTCTGTATAGCACATGTTCAGATGTAATTCTTCCAGGTCACACCTTTGGTCTCTAATCTACTTTTTCCTTCCTTCTCAGCATGTAGAAGTGGCTTTCCTAAGTATACGCTTTCCAAAATTTCAGATCTGTGAATGGCACAGTCTTCTCTGCAACTTCATAAGTAGCTGCCAGCACTTCACGTAATTTCAGGGAATATTAGTCCCTTGATTATGTTGATAGCTCAGAGAAACAGTTTACAGTTTTTCTATGCCCTTGCAGTTCCATCCTGCCACTTCTAAAAAGTATTGCCTTGCACCTGAAATGTTCTGTTCCTGTTCAATGACTGTATGATACATCCTTTTTAACAATGGATGGTAACAGAATACCTAATCAAAATAACATTGCTTAGTCACTAAACTCTCCAGCCATCTTCATAACATTGTTTTAATTGCATGAGCATGCTGCATGTCTATTATTTAGGAATTTGTTAAACCAATGAGATGAGGATGAACAAGTGAATGTCTCCTTTGCTGAACTGAAGCAAGCATTCTCCTTAACTTCTTCACATGAGTTAAATCCAAGTTTACATAGGTCCCTTGTTACAGGCAGCTTTCAGCAGAGCTCACAGCAGAACAAAGAGGAATATAATTGAGCAAACAATTGGATTTTACCATGCTCTGCCATTGCTGTTCTTTTAGCTATTGCTCATGCAACTGCTCCAGGGATGCTGGGCTCAATCCATTTCTAGGAAATAATTACTTATCAGAATATTTTGCTCACAACCTGCATGGCTGTCATTAACTCTGTAGCGACACATAAGAACTAAGCCAACCCACATCACTCTACAAAGTATTGAACTGTTCCATCTTCTTCCATACATTCTCTTGCTATATTTTCCCCTCTCCACTCCCAGTTTTTAAATGCTCATATGCCTGAACCCAGTTCTTTCTCTTTTTTACAGCATAATATTACTGTTATGCCTCTTTTTTTTTTTTTTTCCCTTACTAAATTTTTAGTACTGTGACTTTAATTCACTAAATACAGTGAGTGATGCATGCCATAAAGGAACAAGGGCAACTTTCTGTTGCAAGTCAGACTGCAGGCAAAGAGCCCATGATAAACTCTAAACCCCTACCTCAGAGAAAGGTGAAGAAAATTCAACAGCAGTAATTAGTGTTGAAGTCCATAAAAGCTTTAAACGAAAATTTTCTAAGGATTTGCAGCAAGTTTTCCTGTTTGTAAAAATCAAGGATGCTGGGAAACTCAAGATTCACACATCTGAAAATTTCAACTGTGCACCAGGGCAGTGTTTCATTATGCTTCTACTAGCAAGGCTCAAGAGAGGTCGTAAACTTTCCAGTCACTGATAGTCAGGGTTTTAAAAGTGCTTAAGGCTTTTGTAATCATTTCTGTGGCCAATGGCCAAGGCTGCAAAGTGTGTATATATGCAGATAAAGGCTTAATAACCTTTTTTAGAAGTGACTTAGTACTTTAAATGCCTCAAAATACTGGTGTTCATTTTAATGCATACTAAAGAGCCTGACTTTCAAAAACCACTGAACATCTATCCTCTGAAAGCTTGATTTTCGCAGTGCAAGCACTCAAAAATAAAGAACCCTAGGTGTATAAGCTGCATTTTCAGTGCTGACAACATTGAAAGTGGCACAGCAGCTACCCACAATTTCTGTGTCTCTCTGCCTCCTCTTTCAAGGGGAAACCTGAATTGTAGCCCCTTCTTGACACGCATTCCCTGTGCTCGGTACCCTTCTCCCAGTGGTGAGAGCTCTGTGGGGAGGAGGGGGTGGCCAGCTATACCATCCCTGGGTTTTTCTGTCAGTGCCATTAAGGCAAAGAGAAAGGTCAGTAAATCCTTCTATGCAGCACAGACATGTTCCTCTGTTTAATTCTGTAATCCATAAAGACTGCATCTGTGTGTTTTTCAGCTAGTACCATAATCTGGAGAATTCCTACCCCACCAGCTGGGAGTGGATATGCATGCACACTGACTATTTGTGAGATTCATTGTTTCACTTCATGGTGCTGGTGTTCTTGTTCAAATGTATTTATTTCCCAGCATTGTATTACAGATGGTCCTTATGCCCGCAGGTGCTTCTCTGTATGTAATCTTTCTTTAAAACACCGATATCTGCTTGCTTGTGTCTACACTATCTTCTCTACTTGGTCCAAGGTGTACTCATGACACATCTGCAATGCAAAGTTGCTTTTGTGTACCTTTTTGAACTTGAGCTGTTGCAGACAGTATCAAAGGTACCAGCATAGATAAGAAGAATCCTCGTGCCTTCTTTCAGGAGGTGTGAAATACTACCACCATAAACTTACACTATTTTTTAAAAGTTAAAAAAAAATATTTGAGATTATACAATCTAATATAATACTAGCCCCTTACTTAAATAAGTAGAGATTGCTCAGTGAAGATTCACATATTTTTTTTCTGTTCAAACGGAAACCTTGGGGGTCCCTGCACTCTCCTGATCACTGCCTTGTTTCTTTATGAAATTCACCGTGTCACTAAACGAACACTAGTTCCCCTGCTGTCTTTGACCCTTGAGTTGTTGCTGTGGTGATGCTTAGCATAGTTACTATTGAGGGAGTGTTAGGAAATACTAGAGCTTTCAGGGATGAAGGTCAAAAACATATATAATGTAATAGTTCAACCATGTCATCTCCTGTTCTACAATAATTGAGATTGTTTTAAAAGGTGGCATTATCAGGAAATGGGTTACTTCTGTATTCAAGGCCTGTTCTCAGTCAGTAGACTACTTCTTGACTGTCACTACTCCATGCAGCATGAAGTAGGTTAGAAAACCTCCTCTAGGTTATTAAGTTTCTTTGTGTTTGAAATGCTGAGGGGATTTTCTGCATTTATGTGTAATACTTCAGGAAGACCAAGTCTGAAGACAGGACTTACTATAGCAAAGCTCCCAGTCCTATTAAGAACAGTTACCAAATTTCAGATGTCACGAAATATGGAAGAACTTGTGCAAACATTTGGTAAGGGTAAAAGATGATCTACTCATAAAAAATCAGTAGATTTTCTCCATCATTGATGAAGGAAGCTCAGGCCATGGGCAGGAAGCATGAAATAAACATCATGCAGAACTGGAAAGAGTAAGGAAGAGAGAAAGCAATGGCCACAAATATTCTGAATACTCTTCCAGAATTATTTAATTATATTGTGGGTTTGTATCTACATTATTGATTTAGATTTGATAAAGGATATTACATTTGTGATATAAAATGTCTTTTTTTAACACGAAACATCTTAAAAATGTGAGCTTAGAGCTGTATATTCCCTCCTAGTTTCAAATACAAGGGAATACCTCTCCCATCAGTCAAGCATGAAAATGACAAATCTGAGAATGGAAAGAATAAGTGTGAGGGTAAGAATGGTTGCTTTTCCTTATACAGCAGCTCAAATTAGTGCTTCTGTTTGTGAAGAGCAATGCAGTTGTGGCAAGAACAGTATTCCTTTCAATATACTGTTAACAAACTAGTTCACAGAATATGCATCCCTGGACCTTCATTGTCAGAAAAAAACTGAACTAAACTTGTTCTGAGTCATTCAGGTATTGCAAATTTTCCTTAAGATCTGAAGAGGCCTATGAAAATTTTCTGTAGCATAGCCTTTATACAGGCTCTTGATAATGAATATTTTTGTAATTCAGACATGCTAGTTTAAAACTACAGAACTGTAGCATACCTTATTTGCTGCAGGAATCTTACATTCCCATTTTGTAGTATTCAGCCTAGTTCATAATCTGTATAAATTATTCAGGAAATTATTCAATTATGGAGGAAAAACAAAAGAATTACAGAGCAAAGCTGAGACTGTAAAATAAAGGAAAAAACAGCAAGTCACAGGGGTGAAAAGAAAGATGTACATGAGCCTTCTGTAAAAATGGGAATGTATTCAAAAACATTAAATGAAGAAAGTAGCCTAAAGAGAACTGTGGACTTACAAGGGAGACAAAAATAAGTTACTTACCAAGGAAGCATATTAATTATGTAATTATTTGCCTTGGTATTTCAGAACAGGAAAAAAAAAAAAAAACCCACAAAAAAACAGGTGCCAAAATCCGTTATTAGCTCACAGATAAAGAAGTAGCAAGGAAAAATTAATTATCTTTCCAAGACTTGGAACAACATAGAGAAATATCCAACAATGAACAGAATTCTTCCCAAAAATCACTTGCCTACTCAAGAAATAGAACACACTTGAAGAAGGTTTTAATACATTTTTTGTTTATATCTCCCTGACACCTTGAGAATAGGAGTAAAGACAAACCCATCAGTCCTTTGACCTTGGGAGAAGGAAGTGCTGTTCTGTTTCTGTTTCCATGCCCCAGCCTACATGAGGTGTCACTGTGAACTTTCCTGCTGTGCTGTTTGTGTGAGAGTCTGGAGATAACACCCAGACAGTACTTTGTGCCATGAGTAAGAGGGAGTACCAAGGTACACAGGATACCTTTGATGGACACATTGAAAGCGTTGCAGTCAAGAGCTCAATATTCTAAGTGGGAAGTGGAAGCCAGTGGTGAGTGGATGTCTTCAGGGGTCGGTACTGGGACCAGTGCTGTTCAACATCTTTGTTGGAGACATGGACAGTGGAATAGAGTGCACCCTCAGCCAGTTTTCCACCTACACCAAGCTGTGTGGGGTGGTCAATAGACTGCAGGGAAGCGATACAATCCAGAGGGACCTTGACAGGCTTGAGAAGTGGGCCTGTGCAAACCTCATGAAGTTCAGCCAAGCCAAGTGCAGGGCCCTGCACCTGGGTCACAGCAATCCCAGGCAGAAATACAGGTTAGGAGGAGAATGGATTAAAAGCAGCTCTGAGGAGAATGACTTGAGGGTGTTGGTGGATGAGAGGCTTAACATGAGCTGGCAGTATGCACTGGCAGCCCAGAAAGCTAGCCATATCCTGGTCTGCATCAAAAGAAGTGTGGCCAGCAGGTCATAGGGGGTGATTCTAGTGCTCAGCCCCATCTGGAGTACTGCATCCAGCTCTGGATTCCTCAACAAAGAAAGGACATGGACTTGTTGGAGCACATCCAGAGGAGGGTCACAAAGGTGATCAGAGGGATGGAACAGCTCTGCTGTGAAGACAGGTTGAGAGAGTTGGGATTGTTCAACCTTGCAAAGGCTCTGGGCATACTTTATAATGGGCTTCCAGTACCTGAAGGGGGCCTACAGGAAAGCTGGAGAGGGACTCTTTGTCAGGGAGTGTAGCGATAGGATGAGGGCTAATGGTTTTAATCTGAAAGAGGGGAGATTGAGATACTAGAGAGAAATTCTTTACCGTGAAGATGGTGAGACACTGAAACAGGTTGCCCAGAGAAGTTGTGGATGCCCCATCCCTGGAAGTATTTAAGGTCAGGCTGGATGGGGCTTTGAGCAACCTAGGGTAGTGGGAGGTGTCCCTGCCCATGGCAGGGGAGTTGGAACTAAGTGATCTTCAAGGTCCCTTCCGACTCTAACCATTCTATGGTTCTATGAATTTATGATTGAGTCTATGATTCTATGCCTGGTCTTCATTCAGGGGCTGGGCAGAAGTGATGGGAAGAAGGTTTGGAAGGTAGAAAGTGGTGATCATGCAAAAACTCTAACAAGCAGAAAAAGGTTGCTTCTAGCCAGATCTCACTCAAGACTCCTTGGCCATAACTGTTTAATCTTTGGTGAGCAGGGCCTGCTTCAGGTAGGGCCTAAATCCCCTCATCATAGAGGTGTGACCCGGTGGTGCTGTTCTGGATGTACTCACCATTGTGACATTGTTTTTCTCTCCTCCTGCTGAAGTTTCCCACCCCCAAGAGTCAGCAGGCTTGCACCATAGTTGAGCTAAGGCATATGTAGCCAAGTGGATGATGTGAGGATTTAAAGCCTATGTATGAAGTCAGACTGACATTATAATACACAATATACCAATTTTCCCACAGTGTTGTGCCCAGTGTGTTAAGAGCAGAGAAACAAAGTCCATTCTGCTACTATTATAAACAGAAAGGTTTGTTCTTTAACAAAAAAATCCCTGTCATCTCACATTGCCATAGCCTTTATTTTTGGACTATTTTGTTGAAAAAGGGATAGAAAAACTACTAGACAAATATTTGGGAAATAATAAACTAACCTATCATTTTAAAAAAAATGTTTATCATAAAGCCTGTGAACTTAATGTATTTTGATTTTATCTCTTTAGTGTAGCTGTTTTTTTCCTTTCTTAGCCCCTCTAACTCTGATTCTAGGATCTCATGCTTTATATTTGATCATAAAAAAAATTTGTGTAAGGGGTTGTTTTATGCTTACTCCTGCCTCTTGTCAACCTTTTCTCAAGAACTGAAACCTGAAAGAGGAACAGCTATCCCTCAACAGTGATGAAGGCAGCTGTTGAGCTAGGAGGAAGATAAAGAAGTTAAAAGAAAAAAAAGAACCTCCAATGTGTGGTGCTTTGCTCCTGGTGCTGAAGCCCTTGTATTTCAACTTAAATTGCATGCAGCAACATAAAGCACCTTTTCACCTCTTTCCTCCTATTTATTTTTCCCAGTTCTCTTTAATTACTCACTAGTGTTGTGCTTTGTCAGGCCTCAATGTCTTTAAAGGCAAGTACCACTAAAAGCAAGAGGAGGTTTGTTAAGCTCACTAATGGGTTCAGAATTGAGCCTTGTAGAGGTGACATCAAGTCTCATATCTGCAAAAAGCAGCAGCGTTGGGGTTAAAGAGCACTGAAATCTTCCCCAGCCAATGAGCTGCTCTTCCTAAATAGCTTCTGTCATCAAGTTTTCATCTTTAACCTGTGTTTTGTCCACGTACTAACAGGAAAAAAAAATACTATTCTATAAGGTCTTTATAAAGAATCTCTTATTAAAAAAACCCCTTTTGCCTATTTTCTTGTCCAGAGGGCAAGAAGTGTTAGTATAATTACCACCTTTGTATAATTCTGATAGATATTTTGTAATAATAATAATAGTAACAACAACAACAACAACAATAACAACAACAACAACAACAACAACATCAACATCAATAATAATAATAATAATAATAACAACAATAAATATTTTGTAAGAGTTAAGTAATGGTTGTCCTGGTTAGAATTTATGTTATGCCACAGGATCATGGTAAACTCTTAATAGAATTGGAAATGTATTTTCCAAATAGATAGTATAGTTATTATTTGCATTGGTTCAAGTGACACAGTAGAAGAAGGTTGTGGAAAAATTATTTGATCTGTCGGCTTTTTCACGAAGAGTTCCAGTCAAAATCTGCCATTCCTCTAAGAGGCAGTCATATCTTAAGAGTCCAGAGGTCAGACACTTGGTGCCTACCTCAGGGTATTCTCTGCTTCCTTGTGCCATCTCTAGACAGAGCTATTTCACATTGGCCATTGGAGTCCCTTATTGGGGGAGAGTGAATTAATTGAAAAGGGATTTAATTAAATCCTAAAGGAATTTGGTAAAAGTGACAGCTCTCTTCAGGATCAACCCCCTATATAAAATATCAATGATTTGGCCTTGTAAGTATCATGGTTCCATAAACAAAAAATAGTAAGAAACCTGAGTGTGCTGAAGCAGAGTATTGAGTTTAATATTATTGCTCCAGTGTCCTACAGGAAGCTTTGAGGTGATCAAATGGAAGATATCTCAGCATCCATATCTTCCATAGATTTCAGAGCAGTTTCTGTGATAGTCTTTGAGTTTTTGGGGACATCTCATACTTTGCTGTGAGAGCAGGAATCCGCCAAACCCTAGAGCAGGGGAGTGTATGGTGGGCCCAGTGCTGTCAGCAAGCTCCTGTATGTCTACCTTCTGTTTAGAAATTTGAAATATGAAGACACTGTTTTTCATAGTCAGATTTTAGATTGGGAGGTACTAAAGAGTCCCTCTGTGACCCGGTTACTCTTACACTGATTTTTATCTTTATTTTCACATTTTTATCTTGTATTTTTCATTAGTTTCACAAGACAGTCAGCAGCTTTGTTCATTCCAACTTATATATTTTTTTAAAACAAGGCATTGGTTCATTAATCAATATTAATTGTTCATTAGACCTCCAAGGAAAATGAACCATTCATCTGATTAATCACTCATTGAATCTTTTAGTGGCTTTGTAATAGTGTGTGACTGCATAGTATTATTAATTGCTCTGTGTTGTTCTCCTGCCCTTTATTACTGATATTCAAAAAGCCATCAACTTATTTAGAAATTTCTACATGTGTACACAGAGAAGTTGAGAAAATACAGCCAAAGCTATCCATCCTCCAAAGCTACTAGAAGTACTCACCTGGCCAGAGTTTTGCCAGATATTATAAATAATGCTTGGTCCATTTTTCGTTTCTGGAAAATAAACAGATTCTTTGTTCTTTTTACAAAAATGAAAAATGAACCAGGTACTATTTCTTAACAAAGTACTTGAACACAGACTGTGTAGTTCTGTATCAGAAATAAAAGCAATTTCACTCTGCCTCAGTATATGTTTGGCACGTAAATACAGGGTCATACAAAGGTCAGAAACTTGCCACAAAATTGTGATTTGCTTTTCATTTAGGAAAAAAAAACCCAACAGTGAAAGGGTAGTCAGTGTTATTATAGACAAATAAACTGTCATTCATACACTGAAGAATCATCTTTAGTTTAATAGATGTTGACGGGAAAATAAAATTGAAACTCCTTTTTTAATGAGAAGTAAATAACCTCATTGTTCTGTTTGTCATATTTAACCTGCACTACATGGTCATTTTCACATTTTCAACCCTTAGCTAACCCTGTGACTGTTCATAGACTTAAGGAGGTCTCTGCCACTACTTGAACATAATGAATGTACCCCAACTGAGACAGGGGCATATTATACCCCTTGTTATCTCGGCTTCCCAAGTGCAGCAGAGGCATGAGTCAGGCTTGTGCCCCTGAGGTGGTCAAAGCTGGTTGGCTACTGGGCTGCACCAGCAGAAACAGAGTCATCGGGTCAAGGGACATCACTACTTATAGGGACACAAGATAATTCAAGATGGGGGTAGGATGCTGGCTGTGAGATCAGACCAGGTTGCTCAGGTCCTTACCCAGTCTGAGCTTGGAAACTTCCAAGGACAGAGACTGTGCAGGTCTCCACTTCTCAGCCTTCACCAGAGTTGGAATATCCAGCCCAATATCCATGGTATAGTGCCTAATTTTGCCCTCTCTCTGTAACAAGAGTGACATTGACAAGCTAGCAAGAGGCAAGTGGAGGGCCATTGAGGTGATGAAAGGCCTGTAATCTCTGCCTGTGGGGCAGCTGGGGTGGGCTAGCCAGGTTAAAAGGGGGCTTGCAGGATATTGAATCACAATTGTATACTACTTTGAGAAGTTTTAGGGAAGATGGATCCAGATACCTCTTTGAGGTGCACAGTGAAATGACAAGACACAGTGAACTTAGGTTGCTACGAGCGAAAATCCAGTTTGGTACAAGTGAAAAAAAAAATTACCATTAGAGCAGGGGAAGGTGAAATCTCCATCCTGGAGACTTTCAGACCTCAGGTGGACATGGCTCTGAGCAAGCTCATCTAGCTGAAGTCAGCCTTGCTTTTAACAGGGAACAAGTCCCTTCCTACCTAAATTATTCTACAATTTTATCATTCAGAGATTTCATGAAATGAATAGGAAATGGAAGGCAGTCTCCATGGTTGAACTCAAGTTATTTCATCCCACAAACATTGCTCTTAGTAGGAAATTTTTATGATATTTGCCAGATATAGGAAAAACTCTGTGGTCTTTTTTGGATATACATTAAAGATTCCCTTTTCTGATTTTGGAAAATAAAATGGTAGATAGAATAACTGTGATTTTTATGGTTTTTGAACTCAGATGATATTTCATTTTCTAGGAGTCTGTAATGAGGTAGTTTAACAGAAACAAATCTCATAATTATCATTGACTGTTGCAGTCTAAAAAGATAGAATTCAAAATCTTCTCATTCCTGAGCTCAACTATCTAAGGAATGTTACTTACTTAAATGAATAACTGGAATTTTAAAAAATAATCCTTCATTGTTTCATTTTTAAATGGTTTAGTTAATTAGTCCTTTGATCAGTTTGTTACACAAGTCACTCACATGAATAAGAAACTACCATAAATAAAAGTTACCCCTAACCTCAAAATGACTTAGCTTTGCATCAGTGATACAGTCATCATTCTTACTGAGGTCTTGCTCTATGGTGCATCAAATCTTTCAGGCTCTCATGGGAAATTATTATCCTTAAACAACATTATACAGGGTGAACTATGTGAAGAAGATGATGAGTAGATCTTTGGGACAGATAAAATAATGAAACATCTCTTTCCCGTAGAACTTTTAGGCCAGAGCACACATTCATGTTTTCTTTCATTTTCATTTCAAACTCTTTCTTTTCATTTCAAACTCTTTGAAATGTAATGAAATAAGTTATTCATATATTTGTGACAATTACTACACAGAAGACTTCCAGGAAGCCTGTCATAACTACACAAGACTACCGAAAATGCTCTTATCTTCTCATGGTATGCTCTTGCATGTCAGAAGTAGGACATGCCTAAGGCTTGTTCTGGTAGTGGTTTTAAGGCAATTTTCAAGGGTAAGGCTGAGTAAACATTATAAACAAGCTACACGTGGATGTCCAAAGAATGGACAATACTTACCAGTTGGTACTGATAAACACAATATGTGCCTGAACAATGTGCCTGAACAGTGAGGTTCTAGTCCTGCTTTGCCTCTAGTCTGCTGAGTGACATTTTTATTTTTTATGAGCTCCCCTTCCATGTTGCAACCACTCCTTGCATGAAAGTTCATGGCTTGTGACCTGTCTGCAGTATGGAGCTTGTGCCCTGCTCACCATAGCAGGAACTGTCAAAGCAAACAAGGGCAGAGAAGATCCCAAGACAATTGCAAAATTTCATACTGCATAGCTTCTCATACCTGGCCTACATGCTTTGTATCTGCCACTTGCAGGACTGTTTCTTGTGAGAAAAGGCATTCGCAGTACTTTAAGCAGTGATTCTGTATTGTCTTGCTGACAAAGAAGCAGTGAGCTTGAACATTGCTACGCTACCACCATAATTTAATTTAAAAGGACAATGACAAGGTAAAAATAACTTCTATTAGAATATGTGTCTTTTTCTTTTTCAGTTGCAATTGTTATAAATGATATTTGAAGACCAGCTATCTCTCACTGGCTATTTGAGATAATTTGTTTATCTTCTATTTCTCTCACCAAGGACAAAAAAACCAGATGGGTCAGTGTCATTCCTGGATTATCTTCAGAAGGGTGGCACAAGGCTTTCCACTCACACAACGCTGCAATAGTGAGGCTCCAAATATGGCAGGAATATTTTTAAATCCATAAACATTTAAGAAACACTTATTGGTGATCATATTGCTGGTAAATACATGTCATTTTATGAAAAAAACCCCACAACCTCTATGCATGAAGGTGAGGATTTACACAAAATATGAACAAGTCAGAGCTACAGGTGGCAAAAGCTACATTATAGAATTCCATTATAGTATTCCATTAATCTAGATCGCAGCACAATAATTTACATCGATAGATAATTATACTCATTTATATAAGAAAGACTAAACTCACTGTTGGCTAAACTGTGTTGGCCCAGCAGCGCTGATATACTGCAGCTCCTTTTGTCTCTCTAGTAGTGTCATAGCCTTTAACCCCTGATTCTTTGAATCTTAGTGAATCAACTCCAGTCCAGACACTCTAATACTTCATGTTTCAAAGTGGATCAGACAGTCTAGTTTTAGAGTCTGCTTTCTCATTGTCAGTCAGTGATGAGTGAGATTATTGATGACTTAGAAATGATAAGATCTAGCTTTATAAAATTACCTGTCACCTTTCCATATACTGTCTGAAGTCACACGATTCATAGAATTACACAACCTGAATGTGGCAAACCGTCTCAAATCCTTTATAATGTAGTCAAATGCACTTCTCATTTAAAGCAATGTCACATACAATCTGTCAGTGTATACCTGATACAGTGCATCTTCTGCACAGAAAAGTGTACAGTGTCCTTCTATATGTGAATGTGTTGTAACACTACACATACACGTTTCCTTGGTATGAGGACCATGTATATAAAAATGTTTACAGATGCTCATATTCATCTTTTTTTTTTTATTTATTTGATTTATACATAGGACTGATTTTCTATTAATTTAATTCCTAATTCTTATCACTATTTCCGCTTCACCTGTATATCATATCCATT
>VZRU01006265.1:71216-83211 GCA_013398155.1 Pedionomus torquatus
TTTTTTTTTTTTTTCCCCAAAAGCAGGCAAGAGGAAAAGATGTAGAGACAAAATCTCTCCTCACAGTGACATTGGTTTTTTTCAGGGTTCTTTGTATTCAGACTACTTATTGTTCACAAGTCAACTGATTTTTCTGAGGCTAGAAGTAAACAGGTGTCATACATTTCCAGTCCTGTTTTTTTTTTTTTTTTTTTTCTCAGAAAGTTACTGCCATGGGCATTTTTCAGGAAACAACTAAGGACTACATGAGATCACTAAGAGGTTCTTGACTGAGTAGAGAAATAAGAGATTTCTTCAGACATCCTTTAAAGCTTCAGCAGAAATCATACAAGTTCTAAGTACATGTAGGAATAAACAAATACATCAGTAATACTGCCTCAGGAGAAATGGAGCCCTGTGGAGCAAGAACCTCAGTTCTTCTGAAGTATTTGATGACAAATCCAGATAAAAAACTAGAATGAGTTTCACAACAGTTTGGGTAGGATTTGATAACCTAAATGTGGGTATCTAGCACTATTTTAGATTCCTTTAAGGGATCCAAGTCATGGGATATGGTTGATTGATACATCATAAAAACTGTGGTGTCCTGTAATGATGGACTGTTACCCACCTTAAGACAACTCCCCTCTGAGCATTTTGCATTTGGTTCCTTACATGCCTCTGTAATTATTTCTCAAAATACTTGTAAATAAGGTCTAATTCTTTCAGGCTCTAGGTTGTTGCATTGTTTTAAGCTCATTAGATCTTTAATTCACTTCCACACAACAGTGATGAGCCATGTGAATTCCCCTTGCCTTGTCAAAGAAGGATTCAAGATCCTTCTGCAACTTGTATCCTCATGTGTTGGGTAAATGAGAAGGATTCTCCATCTGATGCTTTTGTAGTAAGGGACAGGCTATGTAAGGCAGGAATAAACCCTGCAGTGTCAAAGGGGTATCTGACAACTAGGGTCTCCAGATTAGGCACTACAGCTCCTCTCTCTGTGTGATTTTGGGGGATAAGGGTGATGAAGCCACAGAAAGATAGATAGTAAATAGTCTGAGCTCTTCCTAGTGACGTTCAACATACCACTATTGCAGCTGCAATGGCTAAGAAAGGGTATTTTATAAGCACTTTGAAAACAGCTTTAGATACCCCACTTCTGATTGCCCACCTCTACCCTTGCTCAACCTATACCTTTTTGCAGTTTCTGTGTGTTAGTTACTGCAGTTTACATTTAGGTACTACAAATATAAAGTGCAAAGAACTTTCAGTGTAGAGCAGTTTATGGTATCCCCCTGTATTCGGTTTTGATGCTTTTGTCTGTCTACCACCTCTGTTACTTAACTGCTCTTTGAAATAGTAGTCAGTGAGAAACTCCCAAAAGGTGGGTGATAAACAGACATTGCTTCAGCATTTTCAGACTTGCTCCTCGATTTAGAAATGCAAGAAATGAGACTTAGTCATCCTGTACGGGGTGGTGGCTCTCAGTCACATCAAGCATTTTAAGACCTCCCCAATACCCTCCATCAGCATAGGAATTTATATACTTTTATTTAATAACATGTATACATTATATATCTATACTCAATATGACATTCTTATAACCACATACATGTATATAACACATATAAACATATATATAATTATTATACATATTTACATTTACTAGTCTTGTATTACTAATGTGTCATGCCTTGTGCTAATTAGCATATTCCAAATAGCATAGTGCTTTCTCATATCAAACTGGATAAAAGACAGGATTTAGTTTGGAAACTGCTGAACTGAGAACTACTAAGTATTAAGAGCTTCCTTCTGCCAACTGTTACTAATTAGAGTCAGTTCGTTATCAAGAAAGACTCAGAATGTGCTCACAATATACTATGAACTCTGAAATTCTGAATTTCTGAAGTGAATGCATATCTTCTTTATAGGTATGGACCACATCTCTACTAATAAATTGTATCTCTGTTCTTTACTGGTAAGTAAAAAGATGGTTTGAAGTATGATTGCAGCTTATACCTTTTATTTAGGTTCTGCAAGTAGCATGGCAACACAGATAGATAGAGTTTATACCACGCCCTGAACTCTGCCCATGCTACCAGGTTTACAGCTGTTTATACTCCTGGGTTGCAATCCAGAAATACTCCAGCAATTTTCACCCACTTCCTTGAAACTGAATACAGAACAAACATTTAAGTAAAACAGGTGAATTTTGTTTGCTTGTTTGTTTTCTTTTCCTTGAACTGATATCCATTACTCTGTTAAATGATGCTTTTTAAAATTTTATATTCTTAACACTCAATATAATTTTTCAAATGTGGTCATTTTGAGGTATACTTATAGTTTTACTTTATCAGAACTAGTTCAAACACAATTAAAAACATTCTTGGTTTTGCAAGCACTGACTACGTCCCTAACAGAATAGAAAATTTTTTATTATTTTACAAATTATACAGAATATATAATATACATCATAATGTACACTATGTTTATTTTATATTGTATGCAATGGTTTTGACACTAACAGTGTCACTGGCTGTGAGATACTACCAAAAAATATTGGTAGTGAAAGACAGAATGCTTGTTCAATAAAAAAGCCAAACCCAAGAAAAACAGACTGCAAAAAGCAACAGGTCAGCCTCATAAACAACTCTAATTGTGACTGTTCTCAGGGAAGGGAAACATCACCTTTACAGCTAAAACCTATGTTATCAGGCAAGATCCATAGCATTGTGAAGGAACACGTGAGAAATAGCCCCACAGAGGAAGGAAGCAATAGTTGGGGGGTAACTTATGTATAACTGGACTTGAGTTTTGGGATTTTGAGAGGTCGTTGAAATCTCTGCTGTATGCAATTTGGAAAAATGAGATAGACAATATGCCCAACTGTAAAGTTGTTAATTTGCTAATGACATGCAATTTTTGTCATCTTGAACTGGGAGCACATTGCAAGCAAAATGAAAAAACAAACAAACAAACAAACAAAAAGATTAAGTATGATTGGGAGCTCTCTGAAAACTCAAAATTAAAATGGCATTGATGACATGAAAGTCATTGCTTATTTTTCTAAGTACACACAGGAGTAATTTACAGGATGATCCTGTTATGGCAGGCAGATGGACAACATTTTGAAATAGTATCGCCAGTACCCAACTGTTTGTAACTCAGCATAGATCGCAATTCATGGATACTGGGAGGCAGCAGAACAAACCAGCAATACAACAGGCCTGTGCCTTATTTTGTCTGTGTTGCATTGGTCTGAGTGATTTCACAGAGATTCACAAGGGATGACTACCTGAATAAGACTCACAACTGTGATCTGGAGCAAAAGTCATGACACCAATTTCTGCAAGTGGACCTGCTTTGTTCAGACTGAATTAGTCTGTAAGATGATTTGGGTAAGATATACCAAGCCTTGTAATGGAGAAGTCCAGTGTCCAGCTCTGCTGTGGTCAAGTACAACGTTAAAACTCCAGATCCTCAGGCTGTCCTGGTTTGAGGTAAAACGAACCAATTTTCTGTTTTACAATTTTACTTTCTTAGCTGGGCCTCTTCTAACTAGCTAAACTCTGAAATTAACAGCACATTGTTCAGAGCTGTTCCGTCTCACAGTGATAAGACCTGATTATCCCAAGGGATGGTATGCAGAGAGGCCCTTGTTTAGACTTATTGCTGGAAGAACCAAGGTCAGATAATTTTCAGCATTTGCCCGTTGAAGGGTCCCACCTTCAAGGAGGAGCAGACAGGACAGGTGACCCAGAACTGACCAAAAGGAGTATTCCATCCCATCCGCATCATGCCCCGTATAAAAGCTGAAGGATCAACAGGTCAACTCCTCTTTTTTCGCCCTTTTCGCTCTTTTTCGCCCTTCTTTGATGGCTGACATCCAAGGAGGACTCTGCCTGTTCGTCTGCCTTTGATCCTGATCCGAGCGTTTCTGACTCCAGATCTGGAATCCAGCTCCTGTCGATCACCGAGTCCAGTTTGGGACTTTTCCTGAAGCCTGCTGGTGACGTGGTTGTCATCCTGGGAGCTTGATACGGTTTTGTATATACTGTATACTCTTTTTTTTCCTAAATTTCCTTTTTATTATATTACTTATATTTTCATTCAAGTAGTTTAGTTTGTTCTAAACTCTTGAATCTCTTTAACTCCTTCCTCTCCTCTCTGACCAAAAGGGGGGAGGGGGGAACATCTGTCAATCAGGTTTTGGTAAATTTGGCTGAAACCACGACACAGGCACATTCACATTTTGCAAATAAGCAGTCCTTTTTATTCAATTCCACCTGCTGATTGAGCCTCAGAATAAGATAATGTATTTATACAAATATTTCAGAGAATCAGGCAATGACAAGTAACATTAGCCAAGTTGTTTGCAGCTGTGATTTTGTTTTAACGTTTTGGCATTTGCCATAGTCAGCGGTGAGAATACAGAAAGAAAGGCTCTCTATACATTGATTTGTATCATCACTGCTGCACTAGTTTATGTGTCTGTTACGTCAATACTTAAAATGTTTTCACTATCAAAGTGAAAGTGTCAGAGTCAAATATTTTAGAAGCTGAAAGACTAGTACTTTTCTATCTTTTTCTATTAGGGAAAACTAAGAATGGAAAAGGTGGATGAGTATGTTTCTGAAACAAAACCATTTATTTATCGACATTCTAAATGAAGCTGACTTCTGCTAGAAAACAGACCCCTGAGGGTGAAGCATAAAGTAGAAGACCTGAGCATAATGACCTGTTTTGGCAATGAAGGCCTGAAATATTATCTGTTCTGCAATGAGAGGCATGGTCTGCAATGGACCTTGAAGCCCATTGTTTTCAAAACCTGGTAGTTGTCAGAGGCACTGTCATAGTGATGTATGTTTTGAAGCAAGTAGTCCTCCTCCTATTTAAGGGTCAGAGGAAAGGTTATTATTGGATTCTTTAACATGTATTTTCACAAAATTAGTATTTTTTTAATAACTCAGGGACAGAATAATATTAACATATATGACTAAGAGAAATAGTATTTTAAATAAGGGGAGGTTAACACATTGTTAGTAGAGGTCAGTGGCATTTTTCTGTGGTAATCTTTCTGCAAAACATATGTCATCTAATATAGTTAAGATCCTTCTGATTTTTTGGCATGATTTGTGTGATATATATCATATTCCTTCAAAAGTAATTCATATTATGAACAATCAGAGTCAATGGCATAAAATAAAACACAGAAGGATTCCTCTGAACAAGAAGAAACACTTTTTCACTGTGATGGTGACCGAGAATTTGTGCCACCAAATTTGTGTGCAAATCTATTGTTAATCTTTCATCTTTTGCAACTCAACAGTGACTTTGAATTTTTTAATACTAGGTATTCAAATTTAAGATGAATCTTCCATTCATCTTAAACATTGAGTACAATTTGACAGAACTTCATTTTTCATTTAGAGAACTGTAAGCTTACACTAATTCTAGAATTGATTAGCTCCATTCTCTGAAACCCTGAAATGAAAGATGAAATTGCAGTATATGTAAAAAATTTACATTTTAGATAGTAACTGCTGAACTATAATCTGAACATTGTGTTGTTTTTGTTTTTTTTTTTTTTTTCCAAGGTGTATTGCTGCTGCTGTCATGCTTTGCAAGACATTCTGTTCCCAAAATTTATGCAAATCATGGATCTTTTTTTATCAATAAGTTTTGGAAATTGTAATCAAACTGAATTGCCCAAACTACAGGTTCAGCATTTTTTACATGTTTGTGATTGAGCTTTATTTAAAACTAGCAAACCTATTTTATTTTAAACTTTCTTCTCATTTTCTGTCAAAGTAAAAATTATACAGTAACTGCAGTTACTATTACAGCAGTTTGGCCAGTTTTATTACAGCAGTATTAACATCTGATTTGAAGTTCACTTTGATTTTTTTAACATCAGATGAAGAGGTTCTACTTAAATAACATTGCCAGAAGATATATCCTGACCACTGCTGTTCTGGGGTCCCTTCCAATTAGAAAAAATGATCTACACTAATCCGATAACAGACTCACACTGGTGAGAGCCACGTCTTAATTTGAAGCACATGCACAACTATGATATAATGTAGCTTTTCTAAATACTTAATGATCTAGAATCTTCTGCTTCGGCAACTATTTTGACAAATGTCTTTATTGAAAATAAATAACTCATTAACTAAAGAATGCTTAAACAAAGACTTCTCCTTCTCCCTCCAAAAAGGGAGAACCACAAAAGACAATGCAAAAAACAGTTCACTCCTGCATGTATTTTTTAATGTGGGCCAAATCACACTGGAGATTCTGGGTTCAGTTTGATCTACTTGTCATAGCTATCTTTCTATTACTAGATTTCATGGGAATAATAATATCTCATAACTGTCACATAACTTATATACTGAATAACTAATATTGGTTATTCTTTGGGCACTCTCCAGTGTTGCAATGGGAGGACATTTCACTTAAATTGTGTGTTAATTATAATAAAAGTGCCTTATTTCCAATATTAGAAACAATGACAAGAGTTTTGAAGGACGGATAACTCAGCTATGAATCATGGGCACAGGTATGGCATGAACACATTGAACTGCTGAAATGGATCCTTGATGTATTTGTTAGGTTGATTCAGTAACAGAGCTGCTAAGGAAATGAAAGGCAGGTAACCTACTGGTGCCTCTAAGTAAACAGGTAAGAAAGAGTTCATTAAGAACTAACGGCCTGACCTGCCTGCTAGGAGACGGATCTACCTGCTATTTTCAAATATTTAGTAAATTGTAAGACTTATTTAGCTAAGGATGGGAATCAGAGGATCACTCATTAACATACCAAAGAAAGAAGAGAAATGTATTTTTCAGGGAGCTGTTTGCAAAAAACGGTTCACAAAGAGACTGTATCTGTGCCATCAAAGAGACCAGGACAGGGGCACAGACCATGATCTGCTAAACTGTTACAGCACTCCAAACTGCTCTTATGTCAGTCAGTGTCAGACCACAAGAAGGCACAACTTGAGGAGAGCACATCACAGGTGAACTCACCGGTAGGATTTTGGATGCAACCACACAGTTTTGGGGAGAAAAGAATTTACATGTATATGCATAAATACAGTGACACTTGGATTGAGGGTCAGGGAGGTCTAGCTGGCTTACACTGTTATAACCATGCAGATTCTTCTGAAGAGTTTGAAGAAGCCTTCATCAGAGGTAATATATCTTTTGACCAGTCATCTGTGCCTGGAGGCTGAGATTGACTGTAACAGTATTAATATAATAATTAATAGTATGAACAGTATGGGTAGAGTGTCGCAAACTCATTCAAAAGGTTCATTAGGTAGTCACCAAGCTCTTGCTGTTCTTATATAAAACTATAACTACAAGTGTTTGCCTGAAAACTTATTTCTCTTTACCATTTCACAAGAATCACTTGACCTGAAGCAAGTACTTAATTTAAACTCATTGTTTTTAATATTCTGCTGTGTCTTTTCTCTTGTGTTGTCACAGGAGCTTTTATAACACAGGTAATGGCAGAAAAGTATAGCAAGAACTTCTACACTTTTTCTTAAACTTTTGAAACTAAGAAAGACTGTATTTCATTTTTATGAAACATCTTGTCTATCATTTTATTTGTAGGACATTCCAGAAATAAAGTGCTTTTCAATTGGAAAATATTCATATGAAGAAGTCTGTTCAGTAAAGAAGCCTACTTAAGCTCAAGAATTGTACTCACAGAAACATAAATCTGGAAGAATCCTAATTAAGAATGAAGGGATCTGACAATAAAAATATGTTTAAAAAAACCTGTCCTTTGGCATTAGCCAATTTTCTTCCTTTATCTTCATTTATATGATACTCAGATTTCCGTTCAGATGTTGATCAATTTCAGATGGTACTTCAAGTCTAAAACATGACAGGCAATGAAGTGAAAATATCCTGGGAACAGATATCCCAGCAATTTAAGTGAGAAGTCATATCATGACTACATGTTTAAATGCAATTACTGTCTACTTCTACCTTTTCTTTGTGAGGAGGAGCTTTCTTCCATGAATTTTGCTGGAGTGAGAAATCAAATTTTCATGGAAGTAATTTCCAAGTATTAGGATAAACTATTTTCTGAAAAAAAAAACAACCAAAACTTGAAGAAAGAAACCAACTTGTCAATCTGAAAGAAAAGTATAAAAGATAAAAGATGGTGAATGCAACCGTGCTTATATTGGTAATTTATTTTCAATACTGGACATTTATATAATTACAATGTAATCCTCACATGACCTATGACCTTAAGTAATGCAAATAGTTACACATGTTCCACAGGACTGATGAAATCTTTGATGTATTTCATTCACTTGTGGTTTTTGGTTGTGTTTGGTTTTGGTGGGGTTTTTTTTGGCTTTTTTTTTTTTTTTTTCCCATTGGGATAGCCATGGGAATTAATTATCCTTTTTTCTGAATTTTAATTATGGTCAGTGAGGTCAAGGTTGCACAACTCACCAATATTTAAAGACCACATAATGTTGTTTCTCTTTCATTGCACTCAGAAATTGTGTTGAAACAGGTCCAGAGTGCCCCAAAGATTTCTGATTCAGAAAACAAATTCTGTCTCATGACTGTGCTTGCAGGGAAGTTTCTCTCCTTCTTTGGAGTAAGTCCACGTGTGCATTATAGCACATGGAGTAACTTTCCAGACAGATATTCAGTCTGCTATAGTATGTGGATGGCATTAACTGTAATAACCAGCATGTAGTAATTTTGTAGTTTTACTTACTGTGTGTTGTTTCTGGATCTGGAGTGTTATTTATTTGAAAGTGTCACTTTAGAAATATTTAAAAAAATCAGATATATATGCTTAATAGAGTGCTTTGTAAAGTTGAAATTAATTATGGTGATTTCAGATACCATATTCTGTATGAAAGAGAGACACATATTTTAATGACACTGACATCAGTTAGTTCTAGGGGAATTGCTTAGTGATTACAAGGAACAACACTCAGATAGAACAGTTCACTTTAACTTATAAAAGTAGAAAATAATGAAACCCAATACAAGAGCAGGTTATGTTTTTCTCCTGTGTTACAGAGGGCTGATTCATGATAGAGAAATGTTTTCCCAAAGACTGATAATTTCTTTTATCTATGTTTCCTTGAGATTTATTTTACATATACTCACATATACACATAAGAAAGAAATAAATTGATTGGAAGCACTAGAGATAAATAAATCAATCCTTATATACATAGAAAGATGGATCCTTCATAACATATGCAGGATCTGATCTATTTCAGGGAACTAAGGAGTTGTGGTAAACTCAAGTTCCTCCTCATAAACCAATGGAAATGTGGTGCATAATTGTTATCTTGAATAACTTACATGAATTGGGGTCTTATACTGTCAATATAAATACCCTGAATAATGCAACTACTCTCTAAGATCTTTTCTAAATCAGAAAATCTCTGCTGGACTTTCTGATAGATTCTTTGAAATTCTTCTTTTCATTAATTAGTGTTTTCACGTGCAAACCATTTTTAATGCAATTTAGAAATATACCGAGTGATTGTCATATAGGTGTATTATGATAGCCCTATAAGGAGAAAAATGAGGGCGGGCAGTAACTTGTTTACATTTTTTTCAGATTTGCTTACTGTACTGTGTAGTGCGTGCAAATATGAGGGATGTTTAAATAATTTAGGCACCAATATATGATAAAACATAATGATAAACACTCGATTTGAACCCCAAACAAAGTTTCTGTAGATAATTCATTATTTGTCTTCCACCTCTTGCGGCGTGGTAGATTTTGTATGAAAAGAAAAGGAAAAAATCAATGAGCCAAAGTTTTAGTTTTCTGGCATTATATATGTTTTTATTAAGTATTACTCATGCACTAACACACTGTTGGAAAGAATGACTTTATGAAGTGTGGGAAAAGATGACCATACATACATACTTTCCAGGGAAGAAGGACCTATATTCCTTCAACATCTTCCATGAATCAGAGCATTGAAAAATGATATGCCTTGATTCATTCCTTTCCCTGCTGAAATTGATATTTATTTCAATACTTAGATAAAGCTAACGGAACAATGATATTCCCTCTTATATCTATTATGGGTGGTCAAGGAGTCCAGACTTATTTTCACCATGGGTTGAAGTCAAGTCATATTAGGTAACTTACCATTGATTTAGAAAGGTAAATCTTTCTTACCAAAGATTCAACAGTCAAGTATCCTAGGTATTCCTCCTGTGTCAGCTTTTTTTAAAGTAAGTTATTTCCAGCTACACTGGACTTCACTGTGGACCCTGATTGTCACAGTCATAGTGGGAATAGATACTGCATCCAGGGGCAGACAGTTTGAATTAGACTTTAGTACACTTGGATCTCACTTCCTGCAAGCTTTTGAGAGCATTCAGAAATTCCTGGATTGCTTCACTGGTGCCTTATCAGTGTTCAGTTCACTCCTAAGCAAGCTGTCTTAATTGCTGATAGGAGTAACAATAAAAATCAGAAAACCAATACACTTCTAACTTTAGTTTAACAACTAGGAAACTGATATAGAAATGTTTCTTTTCAAAACACAGAAGAATATTTCTTCCACTCTTCCATTAATTTTCTTATGGCCAGAATTCCCCACAGATTATTTGATACACCTATTCTGGAAATATTGAGGAAAGAAAAATGATTTGGTAAGGAAAGGCTTCAATAAGTACTTCTAAAGCTGTATAGTGATCCCCACAAATTTCTCCTTACTGTCAGCTAACTGGATGGCCATACGATTCAGTAAATTAAATGTTCAGACTTGCAAGCTAAGATTAGATTTCTGTGAATATTCCTTAAAATGCATTTGAAATTAACATTTTCATAGCAGTCCTGCCAGAAAGCTTATTTTCTAGAATACTGAAAGAAAGTAAAAAATAATAATAAAAGGAAACATGAATATGTCTAAGGCAGAAAACTTATTCAAATGAGCAATTGATTAATTAAATTTGTTTAGATACATGCACTGATTTGGCCACTATCCTAAGTTATGGGTGCTTGATGATGAGTTTCTGATGGGTTATTACTAGCAAGACATATTTTTGTATCTATTTGCATAAACTTTGCATCCGTTTAAACTATGTAAAGAAATCTTCATGAAATAGTTAATGAAGTCCAGGGTCCTTTCAGTTTAGAAAAAACTGCAGCATAAAAAATTTTAAAAAATTCAAATTTCCACATCATTCTGTACATCTGTACGTGGCAGTCAACAACCACAGCATGCTAAAGCANGGTACTTCCTGTTATATATTAATTATTAGAAGGCTTGTGCAGAGTCAATTCTCTCCGCTGGTTGGAGAGACTCGGATATATAAATCCTTACTTCCTCAAAATACCATCTATGAATTGTCACACTGTATTATTTCCCATGAATAATTCCCATTTTTATTTTTCTTGTCAACCTTTTTTTTTTTAGGATTTTCACTGCTCAAACTCTAAAGTTTATTTACCTGTCATATACCTGCAAAGTGTATGCAAAGTTATGCAAATTTTATTTATGTACTAGGCTTAGTGAAGCCACAGGGTGCTGAAATTTTGAACATCCTGAACTTTTCATTAGGAATATTGCTTTCTGGGGAGAATGAATAAGCACAGCTTGTTTCTAGGGTTGAGAATGGTCTCTGATATTCCCATGCAGATTTGATGCNATGCAGTGCAGGGTCCTTTCAGTTTAGAAAAAACTTCAGCATAAAAAATTTTAAAAAATTCAAATTTCCACATCATTCTGTACATCTGTACGTGGCAGTCAACAACCACAGCATGCTAAAGCAATGACATGAATGGATTTCCTGGAAACCCAGATGCTATCTAGTATACAACCATCTCCAGTATTATTTATTTGTTTTAAATTAATACCTAATTTCTCAATTCAGACTAGAATATCATTCAAACAGTAGCAGCAATAAATTAGTCTTTTGTTTTAAACTGTGGGAGAGATCCATTTCATTTCCAGATAGAGGACAGGCCTTTCTGTTCCAGCCAGTCCCACCCCCCC
>VZRU01006265.1:97996-126374 GCA_013398155.1 Pedionomus torquatus
AGTTCTATGTCCTTTCTTTGTTGAGGACTCCAGAGCTGGATGCAGTACTCCAGGTGGAGTCTCACCAGAGTGGAGTAGAGAGGAAGAATGACTTCCCTCGACTGGTTGGTCATGTTACTTTTGATGTAGCCCAGGATGCAGTTTCCTTTCGGGGCTGCAAGCACATGACGCAAGCTCATGTTGAGCTCCTCATCAACTAATACCCCTATGTCTTTCTCCTCAGAATTGCATTCAGTCCATTCTCCACTCAGCCTGTATTTGTGCTTGGGGTTGCCCCAACCTTCCAGGACCTTGCATTTGGCTTGGTTGAACTTCATGAGGTTTGCACAGGCCCACTTCTCAAGACTGTCCAGGTCCCTCTGGGTGGCATCCGTCCCTCCAGCATGTTGACTGTGCCACACAGCTTGGTGTTGTCAGCAAAATTGTTGAGCATGCCTTCAGTCACACCATTGATGTTTCCAACAAAAATGTTAAACAGTACTGGAACCAATAGCAAGCCCTGAAGAACACCACTCGTCATTGGCCTCCACTTGGACATTGAGCAGTTGATCACAACTTTTAGAGTGTGACCATCCAGCCAATTCTGTATACACCAAGTGGTCCATCCATCAAATCCATGTTTTTTCTCATTTAGAGACAAGGATGTCATGTGGGACAGTGTCAAATCCCTTGCAGAAGACCAGGTACATGATGTCAGTTGCTCTTCCCTTATCCACCAATGCTCTAACTCAATTATAGAAGACCATCAAATTTGACAGGCACAATTTGCCTTTAGTGAAGTTATGTTAGCTGTCACTGATCACCTCCTTATTTTCCGTGTGTCTTAGCATAGTTTACAGGAAGATCTGCTCCATGATCTTGCTGGACACAGAAGTGAGACTGACTGTCCTGTAGTTCCCTGGGTCTTCCTTTTTTCCTTTTTTAAAAATGAGGATTATATCAGTGGAAATGTCACTGAACTTACATAACTTCTCAAACACAATGGACTGTAGCCTAGCAACTTTATCCCCCAGTTCCCTCAGGACCCATGGCTGTATCTCATCAGGTCTCATGGATTTGGCACCTTCAGATTCAAACCTGATCTTCTCCCACAGTGGGCAGTTCTTCATTCTCCAAATCCGTCATTGTCTTTGGTGACATGGATCATGTGGTTAGAGCCCTTGTCAGTGAAGACTGAACAAAAAGTCGTTGAGTACCTCAGCCTTCTCCATATCCTATGTCTCCTGTTTTCTTCTGGAGAAGGCTCTTGCCCTTTCCACATGTTAGTGACTGTGGCTGTACTGTTCTGCACTTTCTGAATTGCTCAGTGCTTCAGGTGTTCTTCCTTTAAATTTTAAAAAAATCTTTTGTTTTAACTTACTTTCTGTGGCATTACATATTGTCCTGAGCTGAAACTTTGGAACTATTGACTATTGCTGTAACTATAATTCAATAGTCCAGCATACAAACAACATTTTCCACACTTTAGTGACATTCATTGACCTAAAGAGTCCACAGCTTAGATAAAACAAAGCAGAAGGAAGAAGAAATTTCATATGACTTCAGGATAAACTTTTCTGAGAGAGAGATTTAAGGAGAGGTGCAAATGAAGGCAGGATATTTTGAAAAGAACTAGAAAGTATGAAAAAATAATGAAATCAGCAGTAAATGAGGAGAAGAAGGGGAAAAGTGAAAGCAGCTAAGGTGATTACATTGCAGTTATAGACAGAGAGTGTAATGGCATGATCGCATTGCAATTGTATGATGCAGATCTGTCAGCAACAACAGGCATTTTGAACAAAAACCATGAAAATCAGAATAGCAAAGGGTGTGGTCCCATGTTGATAAGGCTGATGGCAGGTATGCAGATAATGTAAACATGGAAATAATGCAGGTGGCTCATCACCAGCTACTCTCTTCATTCCGCTTCCCTGAAGGTAACCATCCCCCTCCAATTGTCTGGTATAACTACACATGTATCTGTCCCCAGCCTGATTCTGTCAAAAGAATTTGGTTTTTAAAACCTACTAAACCACTTCTTTGTGAGGATTTTACAAATCAAATCATTCTGACAGAACTAGGTTAAGGAGCAGTTGTGCTTGTAGGTCTGAGAGACCAGTTATCTTGCAGAAAGGAGACAGGGCAAAATTTAACACCTGTGCACTAAATAGATAACATCTGTTAATAGAGGAGATAAATATAAACTTGGACAAATTTCTTAGTAAAAAGGAAAAGAAAAGAAAATCTCTGTGGTGTTCAAAACAGAAGCAGAGCAGGGAGCAGAGCACTATCAACGGCACGAAATCTGGGAGATTTGAAGAAGGGAAATATAGAGCATGGCTGTTGTGGATTTATGCATATGATGTCTCTTCATTTGAGAGAAAATCTATGTGACTGTATGTAAAAGAGACCTCCTTGCAACAAATACGTACAAGTGGCTACTTGTAAGGTTAGACAGGCAACCTTAGCAGCGCAATACCTGACATGTTGGGTTTCCATGCTTGCTCAGTTGGTTTCAAAGGTTTGTTTTAGAAAATCTTTGTGGATGTAGCAATGTGTCTGTTTTCATGTGCTGGCTGGATAGCAGCCCTGCATTATGTGTCATTCAGTATGCGCAATCAATCGGGCAGCACCCTGTCTTGTTTATCGCCTCCCACAGTGTTCACCTTTGCAATCTTCATCTATTCCATACAAAAAGCAAGGCATCTTAAAAAATGTGGATTCTGAAGATCTCTCAAGTGTCCTTTGGGAAGCTGTATATCTTCCTTACAACATGTCCATCTCTCACACATACTCTCACTGAGGATGAAAAAGGGAATTACAGCTTCATCCTATTTTACATTATGATATGAAAGCTCTTCTGAGACCCTCTATCTCCTTAATGTGCCACCTTCTATGTACATCAAGACATATCAGTCTCAGTTTGTATATCCACTAGTGCCATCACTATTGGAATAGAAGAAGCCAATATTATCATCTAATGTAGTCCACAGCCCATATACAAAGTCCTTTATATATTGTGCAATTCAGTTAAATCACATCCAGTTCTTTTGAGACTAATAAAAACACAGATCTGACCTGGAGTTTACTCCTTGCCAAGATTATACTTTTTTTTCTTCCCTGAGGTGCTGTAGCTGCTTAATAAAAAGGTCACAAACAATATTTCCTAGCAACAATGAATATTTTCTTTAAAATGGCTAAATAATTTTCAGTGAAACTGTTACAAAGAAGAACAGCTCCCCTGACTCTGATCAAGCTCTTCAGAAAGGCAGCCAAGAAACTAAAATACTAGGAGTTTGCTTTAGCAATGAACTTCAGCATCAGACTTAAAGTTAGGTGCTTGCTTAGATACCTTGCTAGATTTGTATCTAAGAAAATCATAAGCTATAGAAAAAGTATTTTTTAATATCTGGTTAAGATATTAAAGCAACTTCATAATCACTTTAAGCCAATCTAAATGGAATGAGACAAGTTATTTTACCTTCTGTTCCATCTCCAGCCATACACTACTGTTGGAATGAAGGTCAGTCACCCAGTTCAGGGAATTAATCCATATGAAAAGAAATACCTTATTTGTGCCTCTCAATCTCCCTCCATTTCCCAGCTTAGTTTCTTGGTAGAGTCTAACATGCAGTATGGATGCAAAAGCATGGCAGCAATGTGCAGCTCAGATTAGGGGAGAGAGGAAGCTTGTCCACATAAAGGGCAACTCTTACTTATGTTGGAGTAATGCAATTGTGAAATTCCAGCTACAGAGATCTAAATCTGCATGCCCATATGATACTAGTAAATATATATTTTTATTGTAAATCAAGAACATTCAATCAAATCAACAAATACAGTTATTATATCTTCAAGAGAAAATAAAATGTTCAGAATTTTAGTATAAACACTGCATACAGTTTTAAGCAGAGCAAAAATATGTATCAGTTATTGCAACAAATAGGAGTCTACTGGGAATTTATTATGTAGTTTCTGAAACTGCTTTGTTATATCCAGTAGACTATAATAGCTTCTCTTAAGAAGCTAATTAGCTGCATCTCAATGTCCACATGGAAGGTTGTCTCTGTAAGGCACTGATTATGTCACATCTGGGCAAAAGACTGCCTACCCCATTCCACTTCACAGTATTAAAGGTGTAAGAAAAGGCCAATTACGCTGATAGTAGTTAAACATTTGCTTTTCCAGTTGCAGAAGCTTATAAAATAGCTAGCCATCAGACATACATATGTAATTTTGAAACAAGATGTTGTTACATTTAAATTGAGATTTCTTTGATAAAATTTCAAGTGAAATCAAGATGCTTATCTTTTTCTCACTGTCAGTAGGGGCAGGAAGTATGAACTGTGTATTTTCAGAGAAAGACTAAATAACTGAGGTTATTGGATTAATTTTTTCAGACTTCAAAGTATAAGTAACCATTAAAGTGAACTTCAATATAAAGGCAACTCTATTAGCCTACGAGCTTAGCTGGCACTTAAACATTCATATTATTGCTATGGCTGAAGGAAGTTTTTTATTTCTTAGTGTCTGAGTATGCCCATGAGCAAGAGAGAAAACATGGATTATGTAGGTAAGAAATCTCTAAAGATCCCGAGGAAGGAAAGGTAAGCAAGTGCCACACAAAGACACCAACCCTGACCTACAGTAACTGCACTTTTCTAACTCTCATTGTCTGTGTCTCCTAACTGTGCCCAGCTTGCAGCCAATGTGGGCAAGCATTCATCAGGGATCAGACTGAGCCTATTACTTTCATTGTCTGCTGTTGCTGCAAGAAGCCAGTAGAAATGAAGTTAGCACATTAAGCCATTGATCATTTTAACCCTCTGATCTGTAGTTACACTAGACAGGAAACAAACAACTGTGCAAATGTACAATGCACAGAAAAAAGTAAAAGTAAGACATGATTTAAAATCTGCCTCAGTGTCAGAAAAGCGATTTCTTCTAGGAGTTGGTATATGTGCTTTAGTCCAGCAAAGCACTTGCACTGAAATACAGACATTAAGTTAAATAAGTTCCTAAAAATCAGCTGAATCAAGGCTGAAAGTAGTACTATGAACGTTATTTGAGTTGTCTTTTGTAAAGTCTAGTCAAAACTTGATATTTTTGTCCCTGTATTTCAAACCAATAACTCTGTTCAGTTGACTGAATCACCTTTTTTCAAAGGGCAATTTGAAAAACAGTGCAAGCTGTGTCTTTGGCCTTGGATCTTCTATGTTCCAAGCAGCATATCAGATTTTTAGCATTGCCAGAATCTTTAAGGAGTTAAGTAAATCTGAGAAAAATCATACTTTTTCTATGATGGAGACCTGCCAGACTGTGATGCTCTGTCACAGCTGGGCTTGGATTCCTGGCAGGTGATGATCACAAGGGAAGCTGTAGTTTTCCCTGGTCTGCTTGCATTGTTTGAATTTGTTCCAAATGGACATTAGACACCACCACTCAGGGTAAATCCCAGCTCTCTATTAGATCTCGCAGCATCATGAATAATGTCAACAGAGAAAAGACACACATGAAATAAAAAGCAAACAAACAGGATCAAGAGTTCAAAATAAATGGCTTTGAGATTACTGTAGGGAAGTGAAGTCATCTACTGCTTAATATTCATTGTGCATTTAAAAAAAATAAACAGGTTAAGACTCTAAATGCTAAAGAATACGATTTTATCTTAATTAAGTCAATGTGTACTTTTTACTAGCTAAAAAACAAGGGAGAAAGTAGGTCATGTATTCATTTTTTATTACCACCTTTGGGCTTCTCTTTGTTCTTTCTCTCTCTTTTATGCTATCCCATGTTCTAACCCCCATGTAAACTCTGATAGATAATGTCAATACATAATAGAGGACTGCTGACAGGTTGCTATCTGCATTCATCTGATGTTTCTCGGCTTCTTTCATTAACAGGACAGAGCTTAAGGTGCAATAAGCGTGGAAGGATGCACATTGGCAAAGCCTGGCAATGTTGAGGGTTTGATATGGTCAGACCAGAGCATAAAGCAGGATAGGGGGTAAAGGAGGGAAGGAAAGAAGAAAACAAAACCCCCAAAGCAAAAGCCAGCCAGAGATATAAGCAAGCTAATTCTGTGTATGGCGTGTTTGTAACATCTCTCTCTTTTTGCATTTATATCACCAATAAAATTGTGTGGTTAATGGCAAACATCAGGAGCTCAACTCTACTTATGGGCTGGGATACATGTGCTACTTCTGCTGTAGAGAACCTTATGGTTTAAGTTTCATTTGTTACTATGGATGGCAAAATAAAGATCTCCATGACCATCTCAAGGGTTTTACCTGCAAGCTTGTACCATACATAATTTTCCTTTCTCAGTTTTCTGCAGTTAACAAACTGAACAGACTCTTGGTCCCAGAGTACACCTAAAATATTTCCAGGTATTGGCATCTTACTACCAACGCCCACCTGATGTTCTTGTGTAAGAAGAACATTCTCCCACAGCTGTGAGAGAGACGCGGTATGATTCCTGAGAGTGCTAGTTTGGCCAAAGTTGAGGAAACTTAATCCAGTGTTTGCATATCAAATGAAAGATGGCAAAGAGGCTCTTGCATGCTGGCCAAGACTCATGGTTTCATTGTGTTACATGCATTCCATCTGAATTAACTAGTCAAACATTTTTCCATGCTGCAAAATACTTAGTGCATATAGCGTTTTCATTTCCAAAGAGTGCCTTATAAACATTAACCAAGTAAGCCATATAATATGTTTGTGGGATAGTTAATTGCATATTATTATCTTATTTTGCTAATGCCTAAATTGAAGGCTGACTACTGAGACAACTTGCCCCAGACTGTGCATTAGCAGTATTAGAAATCATTCGCACTATCAATCACATGTAGGTTGAATACACTCTCTGGGCTATTCAAACACTGAATGCAACTCACAGAGCTGTAATGAAGCATCAAAAGCTCAAAAAGTTTGCTGAAAAGGAACACAGGAGCAGGCAGTTCTGACACAGCTTAGTTCATAACTAAGCTCACTCAGGATTTAAAAAAAACAATGAATTTTTCTGCACGTTCTCCAGAGATATTCAATCCTAGTTCTATACTCTGAAACATTAATCATATACCCATTGCAGTATTCCACAACAAAATGAGTTGGCAGTGGCTTTTTCCTGCTGTTACTTCCCTTTCTTCACAACACTCCAGTGACTCATACACTTAGGAAGATTGTGCAAAGCCTGGTGTCAAGTTATTGAGTCACAGATACTTAGCCCTTCTCCACCTAAAATGAGTGAAACCTACATTTTCTGGGAGACTGGCTCAGCCAAAGGTAACTGGCAGTCCTGGGAGAGGAAGGACTACACATGTGTTTCTGGGTCTTTAGTAAAATTAAGGAAGAAGTACAGTCTTTGTGAATGAACCAATAAAAGAGAGCAGTGTTTCTTCAGCAGTAGGAGATTCTGTGAAAAATGAACTTAAAGGTGACCATGTTGATATTTAGATCAATGCTATTACTTCTAAGAGGTCTACTTCTCCTCTACCATATTGGTGGAAAGAAAAGGTAAAAATCATTCTAAAATGGAATGTAAGCTCTCATCACTGCTGTCAGCTGATTCAACATTTCTATGCAGTTACAGAGCTCAGAGACAAAGACCTCCTGCACAGCATCATCTAGTGCTGTCTTCCAGTCCAGCATTGCTGCTGAAACAGAATGGTATCAAACATACACCCTCATCACTCCTAATTTAGTGTTTACAAAAGTATATCAAAGGACTTACTTGAAATTGCTTTTGTAATAATTTTCCATATTGAAATCCTGTTGACATTTAGGATTGTAACAGCTTATTCTGCTAACCTGTTTTTAAATGAGTACTTTTGGAGAGCAGGCATCTTGGGAGAAGTGAGAAAAAGAATGGATCTGGGTCTAAGATTGATGTTCATTACTAAGCCTGTTACAATGCCACCTTTGTAATTGAACTGGTGCACATTTTGCTGTGTAGAATGCCTGATTTCTGGATAGGTTCTTTCCAAGAAACTAAGTTTAAAATTCCTTGCTCTGATCAGACCTTATTTAAGATTACTTATTTATAAGTTGTTAAGTTATTCATGATAAACCAGAGTTCCTCAATTCCTAAATGGATTGTCTTTTCTGCAGCTGTAATCTGTTTCAGTTATCTGTCACATACCAAGGGAGGACTCACTGCTGCATTGGCACTAGAGTGCTGTATCAAATCCTCCCAGGAAACTTGTTTCAGAAGTGCCAGCTCTTGCTGCTGTGTGTATGAAGAGCCAAAGTACTTCAGCAGAGACTTAATCTCCCACTCTGCACATCCAACTAGCCTGAACACCTCCTCCTACTCAGGATTCATAGCACAGAGCCCTCATCTGAAGAGGAGTTGTGGAAGAACAGCTTTTTGCTTTGCTAGCTTGGAGCACAAAGGAGCAGCAGTTAAGGGCTGTATGGCACTCATGAGACGACATACGGCTGGCTGGTGCCTGCTTCCTCTTACTTGGATACAACATGACAGTAGGTCCATTTCTGAATGAGTGCAGAGCTTCTTCACTAAGGGAGATGGATTATCCAGCCATGTGGGAGAAATTCACTAGCTGAGCAGCTACACTTCAGATCTGTCAATGAAAAAGCCAGGCACAAGAGTGCCATGGGCCAGATCCAGCTAATGGACCATGAATTGGATTATGCATGCCCTGATAAGCAAAACTCTAAGCAAGAAACTGGTTTTCAGTTTGAGGAGCAGAGCATCTTAGCTACAAGTTTTTTCTGTAAGCTGTAGTGAAGCCACTCTCCACTTTCCTTCTCCCCCTTGAAGCAAAGTTCTGCACAGAAAGCGAGACAGAACTTACTCAGCCTGAGAAATAGAATGAGGCGCCCTAATTCTGCAGCTTGTTAATGGAGCATTCCCTGGCACCGAAGGCAGGCCAGATTTGTTCCCTGCTCCAAGAACTGCGTATGCATTTTCCCTTGGATCATGGTACATGGGGAGCAGAAGGAGCAGACATTACCAAACCCATTAGCTGTTGAGCTACTTAGCAGAACACTAAAATTTCTATTCTGAAATTACTACTTTTGGGTGTATCAGAGATGCAAGTCTGGCAGTTTTCTCTCATTTTCAGCTTTATTATGCTGACCTCATCACACCGAAATAACTATCACCTAAATTACTGTACATTCATGTTTTATCTGTAGGAAATGTAAGACCAGTCAGCAGTACCTGGTATAAGCGTATGCAAATGCAAGAATAAACGCACTGGAGAGGCCTTTTAAAATAACTGCAACCACTATAAGAGAGATAATTATCCCTCCTCCTCACACTGTGAGAGAGCTGCAGCTGTGGGAGGGGCAGACTGAGGGTAACCTGTGTGTGAATGTAACACTCTAGTTCAAAGCTTGATTTTACAGACTCTGTCTACTCCACGTCCTGGCTTGGGGACCCCAGCCCTACATCTTTTGTAGCCTCCTTTTCACCACTCCTTTGCTTTCTCAGCAGCCATGTTTAGCATGCTCTTCTGTGCTGCTTCTTTCCCCACTCTTCTTGTCCTTGGATCGCTGTCCTTGCCTCTACTTTCATGTCAACAGAACTCACAAGAGCAAACAAGTAAAGAATGGGGAAAGAAGAGTGAATTCTAGAGAACAGCCTGTCTTCATAGTCTTCACATCCTTTTCTCCTCTAAACTCTCACACTAATGTAAATAATTCAGGTTTTGATTGAGGATACAGGTTATTTGTTTACTTTTTGTAGATGCCAATATTTTAATTAAGTTATGTCAGATGTAGCTGTGCATGTGTGACTTTGTTATGGGGCTGAAAGGATTAAAATCTATCAAATGATGAGAAATATAGCCATCAAATGATGGCAATATGATGAAAGCCCAGGAATAGGTTATAAAATTCCCTGCGTTCTCAGATTTGCTCGATCATATCTTTGTGCTCCAGAAAATTACCTACTCTTTTGCTGCTATCTTTACAATGGCAGTAATATTTTCTTGCTTTACAAAGTGACCATTGAGGATCAAATCATTAACATTTAGTGGCCCTTGTATATGCACTGTCAAGCCATAATGAGCTGTTTTGACATGATCCTTACGCATTTAGTATTGCTAGAATCTTTATTATTATCATTAAATAAAAGAGTTTCTTATGACATGTTCTTTTAATAATAATGTAATAATCAGTAAAAACAGTAATGGAAATGAATGATTTGGGAATCAATACTTCATTGTTCTGCTCTTCTGGTGTTAGATGTCTGATTCTGATGTTGATCATGTTTTAGTTTTGCAGATATGAGTCTAAAAAGGCTAGAATCTCACTTATATGTATTTTTCCCTGGTACAAGAAGAGATGAATTGTAATACAATAAAGCAAATTAGGATGTATTATACAGTACACTTAAGAAGCTAAATTGAATAATCACATCGCTTGATCAAAAGTTTATTGGAATCAGTGGGAGTCTTAAATGGATTAACTTACATGTTTTTCTAAATCAGATCCTTAGTATCTTTTCAAATAGATACTTAGACTGCATTTCCTGTGTGTAGTCAAGAGGTAGCAGGCACTTAGGAACTGTGCATCAAAAAGAAGGAGAAATTCAAAGGATAAAGGTCTGTGGACTGAAGATGCAGAAGCAACTCAAGAATGAGCTAAATTTTCTTCTGTACCAGAGGAGAGAAAATGCTAAGATGATTTAGTGTTTCACCTCCATCCTTAAAGATTGCTCAGAAGCATGAGGAGAAATATGGTTTGCAGAGCAATGAGAAGAATGATTTACAATTGGACTATGACAGATACTTGGTGATGACCACTCCCCAAAGACCTGAATGGACTGGATTGCTACACTCAAAGTTAAATTATCACAGGTATGAGCCTTCCATGAACTGATTATGGCTTTCGTTCTGGAAGATGAAGGAGTCTGAACATTGGAGATTTCCTGCTTTCAGTTCTTTTTTCATAAACTCCCTCATTTCTCTTGGGACCATGATGGATATTCTGCATTATTTTGGAATCAGCTCCCTCTTTTGGGACTCTGGAATAAGAATAACACTGTCTGGTACAGGAAAGTGTGTTGTCAGCAATTAGAGTATTCTCTTAAAATTAAATCTGAGATCTTTTCAACCAAGCAGGATTCAGCCCACAGTGTACTGCTGTGCACATGAAATTCTTTTCATCCTGAAACAACAGGCTGAGGAACTCAACAAACAAGAGTTGGCTACACAAAAGTAAGAAAGGAAATTTGAAAAGAAAATTCTAAGGATGCTAGAGGAACAAATCTGCACCACATAGAACTTCCTTTCTGCATTGTGCTTGATTAGCATATTACTGAGTTCAGCCCACACCTGCTTCTCCCCCCTCCTTAGTTTCAATTATAATGTGCTCCTTTGTGTTGCACCATTTATTACTAAATGAATCTAGTTCTAAAGATGTGCATGCAGCCAATTTATTCATTAGATCTATTGTAGTGGAACTGAATAAAAGGTTTTATTATCAATCTCCTTAATTTCCAGATAGGATTTAGTGGAAATCAATATTAGAGAATGCATAATTGCTAAATCTTCTTAAATTAATAGACTCATTCATTAAGGCCCCCAAAAATACTTAGCTGGTATTTCTTTAATTAATTAGCAAGTAGAAAACGATAGTGAGCAGAACAGTTTTTGGCAATCATATGGTGGAATCTGAAGACCAATCTTGAGGAAGAATTAATTTGTATATGTATATAGACTATTTCACCCATAAATTGATTATAGGAGAATGCACTACATAAGAAGACAAATGGTAGTTGTATGCTGATGGTCGACAAAAAATCCAGCACCCAGCAGGTGGTTTCCAGCAGTTGAAGCTGGGATGCATATCAATCTGTAGTCACTAATGAATAGCAGTCAGTTTTAAAAGCTTTTGGATTAAATATCGTGTAATCTATCTGCATAAACCAGCGTGGCATGTATGCAGTATTTGTGAGATTTTCCTTTGTGCCTAACTAGACTAGATTTCTGTGCCAGAAATGAAGAAACAAAGAACTAAAAGATAATGGAAGAGAAGGGAAAGGTTCTGTAGTCAGGTTCTGTGCTGTTCAAATATGAATATGTGCTCTCATGGAACTGTCAGAGTTGGAAGGGACCTCTAGAAGACATCTAGTCCAACTCCTCTGCTAAAGCAGGATTACATAGAGCACATTACTCAGGACTGCATCCAGGAGAGTCTTGAAAATCTCCAGAGAAGGGGACTCCACAACCTCCCTGGGCAGCCTGTTCCGGTGCTCTGTCACCATCACTGGGAAGTTTTTCTTCATCTTTGAATGGAACTTTCTATATTCTAGCTTGTGTCTATTGCCCCTCATCCATCTTCATATCTGGGAGTTGCAGGTTTTACTTTGTTCCAGAATTTATGTCATTGGGTAAAAGGAATACACACTCACAAATGATTTATTGTCAACTACTCTTGACTCTGTTGTAGGCTTCAGCAGTGACTGGTCACCTCCTCCAAAGAACCTGTTGGTGACAGCTTAGTGGAATTTAGACTGAGTCTGGAATTTCCAATATCCTACAAGTTGGTAGGAGAAAACCTTGCTGCTATGAAAAACAGAAGTTAAATGATTTTTAGCTTTAAGCTGTTTAGAGAAAGAAGTGTACAATGAACCCCAGCTTGTTGGGGTCATTCATTTCTTTTGTGTTCCCAGCAAGGTTCCATACTTTGTATTTTTAGTGTGTTTAAGTTATGCTTATTGTGTCTAATGACTGGGCAACAGACCATGCATATATGTACTCACAGGCAGTAGATGGAAATGAGTCTAGGTCCTTCACACTTGCCAAACAAGTGGGAGAAGAAGAATATGTTCTCCCATCTGATACGTCTCATGTATCGCCTCTCTGGGATGGCTATAGAGAAACTGGAGCTACTGTCAAGTGTACTGGGCCACTGTACTGTCCTTTCTGTACTTCCTAGCTATACAACACCTACACTTTACTGTTTTACTTAAACAAACAATACTGCTGTCTGACTAGAAACAGTGATACTGAAATAAAACATTTCCCTGAACTGACTTGGGGTAATACAACTTCAAGAGTCTTGAAACACAGCAAACATTACATTGACCAAGAAGTTAAAAAAACTTTGGATCTTTGCATCACACTTACAGGGCCCACTACTGAAAAGTACTCTATCCATGATACAGATCAGCTTCATAAAGTTCAGTCTCCACTATCCTCTGGATACATTGAATCTATGGGGCTATTTCCTGTATGCATGCTATGACAACACCCAGGTATCAAGAGTGTCTCTCCTACATTCTCTTTCCCCTTGAAAGAAAAATTGGCACCATTATCAGAGGGCAAACTAACATAACTGAAAGTCAAGGATGCAGGATACTTCATGGATTATGTTTGTGCTGCATTTCAAAAAACATTAACTCTCCAAATGCCAACACTGCTTGAAGCACTATTGTTCATAATAAGCCTACTAAAACCAGTGGACTGACCAGTTTAGGTTGGCAGGTGATTATGGTTTGAAAATATTCAAATTCAATATTTGGAATTCAGTTTTGGCTGCTGTGTATCACCTAGATAAATACACGTAGGTTTTTTTGAGCTACATTTTCCCAGATCAAAGTGTTTCAGCTTTTTTCTGTCTAATCTAATCACTGGTTTGACATTTAATACCCGCTCTTTCATCATGGTACTGCTTTTTGTTTGAGTTAAATACTGATTATTTGTCCATGTTTTCAGACTTTCTAAGAAACTGTTCATTACAATGCAGAGCAACTCCCTTCATGCTATGGAACTGATTTGTTTGTAACTGAGTCAGTTGGATGGAACTAGTATTAGAACCTGTGTTTTGATGTATGCCCACTAGGCCTGAATCTTGAAAGATCTTTTAATGGACGCACACAGAGATCCTGTCCATTTCAACTGGCATGACTTTTGGGTACTGCATCTCAGTACTTGCCACTGCTCAAACACAAAGCACACAAAAATCCCCAAAGCAGCACCAGAACAGAAAAATTCTGGAAAATAAGCAGCAGTGTAAGACAATAGTATGAAAATAGGCTGACCATTTCAGATAAGAGTTGATATTTTGTTGATATTGCACTGGATCAACCTAAGCTGATTTTCTTAAAATAGGTTGATTTTATATTCTCCAGAATTCCTCTTAGGATACATAAAAGTGGACTGAGCATAAGCACTTGCTTTCAGAGTGGTGACAACATGCTTTTAGCAACGGCTTTCTTGGTTTACAGAAGTTTACAGAAATGCCTGAGGTGGAATATACTGGGGAGTCACATCTGTCTCAGGTCGTGCCAGGTTCTCACATGATTTGTTCAAGTGTAGATCTAGTCCAGTACTGCTGCCATGTATGATACTGCATTAGGTGTTCAGCGTTGTAAAAGTTTTGTTCCTGCTTATTTTGATCAGTGACTGTCAGCATAACTCATCTGAATAGCACCTACTTAGAAAAATCTCCCTACAGCTCACTGCATCAAAAAACCCCATGTCTAATTCTCTTGTGTATTTTTGCATTTCCTATCACGCAGTCTGAGTGCCCACCAACTTTGGAGCATTTGTGAATCTTACATCTATTCCGTCCAGCTTATTATTTTATGGCATTTATACTTTCCCATATGCTGATGAGAAAAGAAGAGAGAAAAAAAGATGTATTGATTCTCTATATCATCAAAAGAGAGTATTTCCCCTCTTTTTTTTGTGTGTTTTTCAGTCCTTAAGTAATATATACTTATATAAATTACTTATAAATTAATGTAACTATCTCATTCTATACTAATTAGTAACAGTAAAACATATGCACTCCTTTAGAAATAAACACTACTTTATAGAGTTTACACTACATAAAGAAGGGGTTTTGAACTTTTAAAATTATTATTATTGTCTCCAGACACAATTATAAGCTTGTGCTGATCTCTTATCTTATTCTTCATTAAAATCCTTTGCAAATGTTTCTATTAAGGTCACCTGCAATTGTGCTGGCATTTAGGTTCAAGAGAGTGCTAAACAAGCCAGACTGCTTACTGTCTAAGCTTTAAAGAATTTGGACAGGAGAAAGAAAAGTTACATAATTCAACAAAACTACTAATTTTGGTCTATTTTTTACTAAATGTAACTTGATTTCAAGATTCATTATATATTTAATAGAAAAGAAAATAACAGCACTTTTCGTTGTATTTTCCCTTCAGCCTAGATATATCATTCTGTATGCTGGATCTGATTTGTTGTTTTCAGAACATATAACAGCCTTGTATTCTTCCAAGTGCGTACAGTCAACCTATATGTAGAAAATGTTTTCACTATTCCAGAAAGTGTAATTAATAACTTCCATTTTGTTAATAAGTATACAGGTGCAGAAAATAATTTTTCTCCAGTAGGAGAGATCAGTTTTTTATTTCTTTAAATTTGATTAAAAGTTATTTTAAAACCATGGGTTTAAATTACATTGTCACTTGACACNATATATATATATATCTGTTTAAAATGCTGTGAAAGAGTAACTGTCATTTCTCGAGTAACATGGCATTTAGAATGCTGCTAAAGAATGTGTTGCATATGCTTAAAAAAGTATACAAATTGAGCAGTTAATCCTGTTTATAGTTTTGAGAAACTGTATGATCCTAGGTTACAGACGAAGCTCAAGGAAGTGATGCTAGAAGGAGGCAAAATTTTATTTTGTGTTTATTTGTACAATTTATTCTGATCTAAGCTGAATAGACATGACAAGCAATCAACTTAGACAAAAGACTTTCCTAAATTCCCTGGGAGCCAGAAATTTGGAGGAAATTTTATGCAGAAAATGCTGATACACTGTTTCTGAAATTGAAATTCCTGTCAGTTGCCCATTTCTGCTCTTTGTAGACTTAAACTTGACAAGAAGAGTGATCTCGTTAAGCAGTAGCCTGGCATCATACAGTTTGTGGTTGAGTTAAATCATGACTCCGCTGTAAATCAACTGAGACCTATGAGCACCCAGGGCTAAGTGTGCCCATGCCATTGATGCTGGAAATCCACCCTGACCCTGCACAACCTGGTCAGGCTGGTTTGCCCTGAGCTACAGAGCCAAAAACCTCTGGATCCTGGTCTTGAATAAATCTATGTGAAATCTGCTGAAAAATAGCCCAGTTTTGGGAATCTCAACACAAGAGAGATATTGAGGTGCTGGAGCAAATGCAGAGGAGGGCAACAAAGATGGAGACGGGTCTGGAGAATAAATATTATGAAGGAGCTGGGGCTGTTTAGTTTGAGGAAGAGGAGGTTAAGGGAAGACCTCATCAGTCTGCACAACTACTTGAAAGGACATTATACAGAGGTTGGTGCTCATCTCTTCTCACAGGTAATTAGTGATAGAACAAGACAGACTGACTTCAAGCTGCAACAGGGTAGTTTTAAACTGGACATTAGGAAAAAGTTCTTCACAGCAAGAATGGTCAGACACTGGAATAGACTGCCCAGGGAGGTGGTTGAGTCACCATCCCTGAATGCGTTGAAGAGTCGTTTAGATGTGGTATTGGGGGATATGGTGTAGGGGAGAACTTTGTGGAGTGAGGTTGGTGGTTGGACTTGATGATCCCAAAGATCTTTTCCAACCTGAATGATTTTATGATTCTATGTTTACTAAACACTGCAATTCTCAACACTTAGTGTAACAAATCTCAAATTTTGCAGTTGTGTGAATATATACTTCTTATCTAAACAGGTGGAAATTTTTAGCAAAAATCTGGCCTTGAAAATCCAGGAACCTAGGACTCAGTGGTCTTGTTGTGAATGTATACGTTTGTAAACAATAGAGAGAACCTGCATCTTAAATCTGCTTTAAAAAATGCCAGAATACTGAGCCACTCAGGTTTATCAGTAAGAACTGAGGAAGAGGTATGTGTGCCCCAGGTCCATTTTCTCTTAGAGAATTAGAAACTAAATCAGGCCACCAAAAAAGATTTGACTTAGCACAGTCCTTATTACTTTCCTGGAGCTGGCTATACCAACCAACATAAGAGCTTGTAAAAGGGCCTTCTAGAAGCTCACTGTCAGAATATTGTCTTTCTCTTCCCTTTGAATTTCATCACTGATTTCCTAGGTGACTTCTGAGGTACAGTTTCAGGTTTTTTGGCATCTCTTGGTAAAACTGGCAGAATGACCAAGACACCACAGCTCTCTAGCTGATGACATGAGTAGTTACAGCCAAGATGGACACCTGGATTAGTCAGTGTAGAATACAGTATTGGCAATAGTAAAAGCATCCACTGGTCTAACAGGAAATTTAAGAATCAAGAGTGGAACCTGTTTTCTGCACCTTGTAGTAATGATATAACCACTGAATGCTTGATAGAATTCAGGGAGGAAGAAATATCACCTTTCTTGAGCCTTTTTAAAGAGGCTGCTCTTCAGTATTTGTGGTCTGGCTACGCATTACATTGGGTTCTGCAGGTGAGATGAGTGTGAATCCTAGAAATCTTTTGAATATCTTGGCAAGTGTGTAGAGGTTTGGGGTACCTGCTCAGTAGTAGAAAGGATCAGAAAGTTCTAGATGTATCCAGAAGTTTGTCTAGAAGACCTAGAGGAGTTTAGCAGTGAAAACTTGTGGCCACCTAGCCTTTAGGTGAACACAAGAAGGATTCACAAAGGATTCCGTAAATTATAGGCTCACCAATCTTATTTCAGTCTCTTGGAAAGTTATGGAAGGAATCCTTGTGAGAGCTAAAAGTCAAATGAAGCACATAACTGGCAAAAACCAGCACAGATTCACCAGGGCCAAACTGACAAACCTGATTGCCTTCTAGCACAAACTGGCTCGGTTGACATAGGGCAAACAGTGGACGATGTCTAACTGGATTTCTCCTGGGCATTTGATGTGGTTTCTCAGTCTCCTCCTAGAGGAACTGATGCATTACAATCTAGACAAGTGGTCTATGAGGTGGGTGGGGAACCACCTGACAGGCTACATCCAGAAGGTAGTGGTAAATAGTGCCTTTTCAAAATGCCAGCCTGTCAAAAGTAGAGTCTCCCAGGGATCGATATGGGGACGAATGCTGTTTAATATCTTCATGTGTGATCTGGCTGATGTGATCAAGTGCACTCTGATGAAGTTTACTGAAGATACTAAACTGAGTGGGGAAGTGGACATTCCAAAAGGGAGAATCATCTTACAGCAAGACCGGGATAGGCTGGAA
The DNA here is from genome assembly GCA_013398155.1 of Pedionomus torquatus. Lineage (NCBI taxonomy): Eukaryota > Metazoa > Chordata > Aves > Charadriiformes > Pedionomidae > Pedionomus > Pedionomus torquatus. Next base: position 116,109 of record VZRU01006265.1, read on the forward strand.
GAGTGGGCTAACAAGAACCTTAGGAATTTCAACAAGGACAAGCGTAAGGTCTTACACCTGGGAAAACAATCCAGGAGTGCAGCACAGGAGTGGACTCTACCTGTTGGGGAAGCAGCTCTGTGGAAAGGGACCTGGGGTCCTGATGAACTACAAGCTCAATATGAGTGAAGCATATGCTGCTGCAGCAAAGAAGGCCAACATGATTTTTGAGCACCTGGTCTAGTGAGAGGTGTTCCTTCCCTGGCAGGAGGGTTGGAACTAGATGAGCTTTAAGATCCCTTCCAACTCTAACCATTCTACAATTCTAAGATTCTATGTTGCTGGGTTGCATCAACAACCAGACACAAAGAAGTCATTATCTTACTCTGTTCAGTGCTTGTTGGGACATATCTGGAATGTTGTGTTCAGTTTTGGTCCCTGCTGTGCAAAAAAGGTGTGGATGGGCTGGAGAGGGTCCAGAGAAGGGCCACCAAAATGGTTAAGGGACTGGGAAGCCTGCCCTATAAAGAAAGGCTGGGAGAACTGGGTTTGTTCAACCTTGAGAAAAGAAGGCTTAGAGGAGACCTTATCCCCATATTGCAGCATTTAAAGGGTGGCTACAAAGCAGATGGAGACTCTTTTTACAAGGAGTCACATGGAAAAGATGAGAGATAATGGGTACAAGTTACTCCTGGGGAGATTCTGATTGGACACAAAAGGACAATTTTTTTGCAATGAGAACCACCAACCATTGATATAATCTCCCCCAGGAAGCGGTGGATTCCCCAACATTGGACAGTTTTTAGATTCAGCTGGACAGGCTGGTGGGCCATCTTGGCTGGACTGCACTTTTGCTAAGAAAGGTTTGACCAGATGTCCCAGAGGTCTCTTCCAACCTGGTATTCTATGTTTCTCTGATTCTAGGATTTAGATTTTAGAAATTTTCAAGCAGCAGCTGATGGTTTCCTGAACTCTCATGTTTACATTATGGCTTTATATCATTATCTGAGACGGACTTTGCCTGCAGTTTCTACACATCTAGTTTTGCAAGGAAAGGCTGAGTCCTGTGCATTGGTTCAGATGTATTTTTCTGTCATGCTGATGCTATATCATCTGGGCTAGTTACCTCAGTGACTGATTGCAAAGTGTCAAATCAAATTAAGTCTGCATCCAGAAATGAGTTAAACTACCAGCAGACTTTGCATTGAAAGCTGTTGTTGAGATACAATGGTTATTATTGCAAGCTATTATCTAAAGAATTTAGCCTTCAAGATAAGCCATTGCCAGCCACCAAATCTGCAGGTTCTTTTGCTCTTTAAGCAAAATAGGGGATGCTTAAACTTGAAGTTCTTTCATAGCTGACCCCAAGATGTTCCCCACTATTTATTTCATTGTGTTGGAAAAGGGCCCATAGCATCAGGAGGTAAGAAAGAAAACAGAGAGGAAAAAGATTAAAAGGACAAAAATCACTTGATAAATATTCTGCATTTTAGTCATGGTTTTGTAGACACAAAAGTTCTCAGAAAACTAAACAGTGACTGGCAACACTACAAGTGATAGCTAAGGCTGGTTAGGGCTCCAGTGTGCGTGTGTGTCTTATGTGACCTAGAGAAACTTACACTGTTTAGCACTAGGATGCTCATCACATCTGACCATTTTGATAGAGGAGAATGTAGTTTACATAAATGCTGTGCTGCCTGTTGCTCTCCCTGATCACATTTAGCTGCCTGTGGTGAACCAACACAGCCATCATGAGAGCTAACTGAATGTCTGAGATGGGATCAGCCTCACTGGAGCAAAACCAATTTCCTTCCCCCTTGCTTTCTTTCAGTAGCATGGCTGATGGCTTTGGGGGATGTCCAACTCTTTGAGCTGTCCCCCGGCTTTCTACAGGGCTATGAGGATTTTTTCTGAAAGCATCATATCCCTAGTATGGACAGCATGAATTACCATCTCTTTTGTGAACCACAAACTTCACTTGTTCCCTTAGAAGAGCAAAAGTGAAGCTTTTTAGCAATCCTGAATGATTTCTAGTACTATTTCCTTGAAAACAGACTTGTAGTTGAGAACACGTAAACTGTATTGAAGACATAATAATTTTCTTCATGTGCCTCTGGAGTCCACTGGCCAAGTACAATGAACAGTAATGTGTTTCTAAAAGCTTGTAAAATACACATTTAATGTAATATTAATGGGATAGTTACTGCCTCCTAAAATGTTAAAAATTAAAATATATGCATGTAGGGTGCAAAAGCAATGTGAAAACTATGCAGTTCCCAATTGTTAAATTTTCATAACAAAGAATCTAATCAAGATTTAGCATGAAGTGAAATTCTTACAATAAAGGGAGAGTTACGTTCACCACTAAAACTGAAGTTTAAGATCCTAAAAAACAATATATTGATGTATCTATATACATTCAGAAAAAAACTTCTTGTGTGGAAATTTGGTTACATGCACTTATTTACATGTGCACTTTCAAAAAGCCCCTAATAGTTTATTGATGTTATTACTATACAAAAAGTAGAGATCCATTTCCAGTGGATCTAAAATTTGAGAACTTTGGGAATATTTAAAATCTGCTTACACAGTAGAATGCACTGGTGTGAATCAAAAATAACCCAAAACCTAGGTTTCTTTCCCCAATATCCCCTACTAAAACGAAAAGCATGTGCCAGTTGGAAAAGCATACAGAACTTGATAACTATATGGAGTGTACATTTTGTGCTTGATGGCATTTTTAGACTGAAAAAGTGCATGGCAGATTGATGGTAAGAAACGTAACAGTTTTGAGCTGAAACATGTACCTCTTGTTTATCTTTGCTTTCAAGAATCTGGAGGCTGTAGGGCCACAGGATATACTTAAGCTCTCTACAGAATAAAAGCTTGGTAAGGAGGGACCCAGAGACACCTGTCCTTGATATTTTCATCAGTACGCTGGGGGATAGAATGAAAAGAATTCATGTGAAACCTTCTCTTGACCCTGATTTGAGACAGATTTAAGAATGTTGTGGACTAGAAATCAGAATATCCTAGAAAAGTGATGCAGGAAAAAGGATACATAGTTCAATTCAGAGAAAACAAAGTCCAAATGCGACCCTTAGGAAAAATCAATGACAATATCAGGAATGAGAATAATAAAGGAGCTAAGGATCCCTGCAAATCTAGTCCCTACCAGAGCAGGCAGACCACAGGTTAACAGAATCATATTGCTATCAAGGCAGCAAGAAATGGAGTAGGACTCAAAGCACATTAAACAGACTCGGTAAACAATGAAGTCTGCTCTGCCCAGGAGTATTTGACCTCTGCTAGAGCCCTGTGTCCAGATGCATTTCAACTGAGAGTCCAGCACCGAGCATCAATGATATGCTGAGATCTAACAAACACAAACTCCAAGAGGGAACTGAAGGGACTGGGGCTGTTTAGTCTAAACAAAATAAGATTGGGCAGAAATATGATACTGACTTTCAAGCATTTAAAATTACTTTGTTCACAATGCCTAGTGTCAAGCGTGACAAGATATAATGGCTACTAATCAAGGTTAAGCACTATGAAAAATTTTCTAATGGCAAGATCAGAGAAGACCTGGACGGCTAAGAAGGGGAATAGTCCTTATTGTCTATTTTTAAGAACTTCTGCCAGGAATGTTGTAGGTATAACTAGTCCTGTCCTGACACAGAAGGATTGAATCTCTTAGGGTTACTTCCAGTTTCACTTTACAAACATCTGAAAATATTAGGAATAATCATACAGTCTTATCTTAGAACCCAAACAAAAAATAACCCATCTTAAATTCTTCGAAGTCTGTGGAGCTTGAGACTTACATTTTTATATTTCCTTGTTTAGTCTAAAAGTCTCAAATGATTACAGATCCCCTGAAAATGAAGGGCTACCAGGAAAAAAATATTGTATGAACTGTGATAGATTTTGAAGTACTGGTCAACCTGCACGAGGTGGAAACGTGCTGTGCACACTGCAGAAGCAGAGTTCCTTTCACATTCATGCAATTGATTCACTTTAAGCAATAAATTAATTTTGCACAGAAAGCTCTAGTTAGAAGGAATGTCTGAAAAAAGTAAGGGAAAAATGAAATCTATTGTCTATTCCTTAAAGTAGTGTCTAAATGCAGACAAAAGTAGCTGTTTAGCTATATTCCTTATGCATTCAAAGAGACAATTCAGTTCCATATTGGAGAAATTTCTTTCTCTAACACTGATGGCTAAAGTGATGGGAGGGTTATTTCCCCTCCATATATAGAATAAATAGAGAAATAATCTCAAAGAACTCTACCCAGTAGAAGAATCTCTGCCATCTCTACTAAGAAAGAGGTGCTTTCCTTACAGATAAAACTTACAAGATTTTGGAGTGTAAAAAAAGCAAAAATCTACAGCAATATTTCAGGTCTCTGGTATCTTCACTTCTCCAAATCACAGATCCTGCAAAAAAAGGGATTACTGCTCTGCATATGTACAGTGACCTTTCTTTTACATGAAATTAGTAGATCAACCTGCAGGAGACAATAGATGAATTAACTCTGAACAGGCCTGCATTGTTGTACCATTACAGTTCAGACATATACAAAATATTTCAGTGAGATTTGGTATGTATGTACCAATAAAATCTGTGTTATTTTGCTTTCAGAAAATAAAATACCACTGTACTCCTGGACATATCAATGTTACTTTCTACTTTTTAAAAGCCAATTCAGATAATAGTCTCTTTTTTACAGTTCTGGCTTCAGGGGGAAAAAGTTAATGAGTCTGATAAGGAAAATTATTTTTTAAGTCTATCAGAGTACTCTTTCTATCAGTCTCCCAAATATCTGTCTTAACTAGTTGATTCATTTTAATCCAGTGATTTTCCAAATCCTTACATAATAAAAAGGCCCTCAACATTTCACTGCTACTTAGAAATTTTATCCTGGCATCACCCATTCTGATATGGGGAAACTTAACACCTTATTTATGAAGTATGAACCATGAGAGAAGTGATGAATTTAGTAGAATAGCTTGTTTGTCCAAGGTGACAAAGAGAATCTGTAGCAAAACACAGTACAGTAATATAAATTATATCAAATTATTTTCATTAGAAACCAAAAAATCTACAGATGAACATGAGAAAAAACATTTCTAAAATATGAATGGACAGTAAGCTAATAAATGCAATTGAATTCTGATGTATGCAGCAATTAATGCAAATTGGAATGAATAATTTGTTATATGTTGTGAGCATTTTCCTAATGTAAGAAGGGGGAATCAATGAAGTTCAAAGGAGAAGCAGATTGAATTTGGTCAAAAGCATTATTTAACACTCTTAATATCTAATTAGGGCAACTCTCTGCTGCAAGAAATAAAGACCAAGAAATGATCAGGACTTTAAAACTAATTATGTGAATAATAAAAGGCAGTTTTTCTTGCTCAACTTAATATATATATGTGTGTACTATAATGCTTAGGCAAATAAACTCCCTATTGACAGAATATTGAGAAATCCCATATCTATACCACAAGGGACAGTCTGTTTGCAGTTGTCTGAAACGTGGACTAGTTTTTAAAACATGTTGACTAGTGGATGCCACAGTCTGAAACATTAGACTGACCTCTGACATGAACTGACACAGCTCTTAGTCCACTTGGTGGCAGTGCTCCCACCTTATAATCTACACCTAATTTCTGCTGTTAATAAAATCAACTTTTACATTCTTTTGTTGACCCATATTACAGTGACGCTTAAAGAAAAAAAAAAAAGATCCCAGACATCACTGCTTCTAAATTGTTACAAAAATCACAATAGAATACCATCTCTTGATATAACTGATATCTAATATAAAGACTGTTTTGTTCATTTTCTGTTATCAAAGAAGCATGCTAAATAAGGATTACTATAAGAGTAGTTGAACTACAAACAATATTTTAGTTTAATTCCTATTTCATTCAAAATTTTATGTGGCTTTGTTTTATTGCTCAATTCCCAATAACACCTTTCAGATTGATGTCTGTTGAAAACATGGGACAAGTTGACAAGGCAATATTTATATCTTTTCTCCCTTATTTTCAGACTTTTTATGTGTATTTGTACTATTTGTTAATACACTCAGTTGTCTTGTATTTTAAATATTAACCAAGTCTTTGGAATTAAACAGTGACATTGTCATTGAATGTAAAAAGTTCATTTGCTGTTGCACAACTGTCAGTGTTGGTTATGACAAGGAAGACAGATTTAAATGTTAGTTTGATGTGAATATCCATCTACCTTGTATGCAGCAAGAAAAAGCCTTTCAAATTTTATCTACAAAAGAGGAAAAGTGGAGACTGAGTCAGCAGTTTGAACTGAAAGTCCATCAGATATCAGGAATAATTAGAAACCCTGTCCCCCATACTTGTGAGTCAATGTAATTACTTGGAGGAGGCTCCAAGCTGTACTTTCTGCACATTCCCACCTTCAGGTCCTCTGTCTGATGCAGTGCCACTCAACACAGCATATTCCATGCTTCTCCTATCATATAGACCAATTTCTGCTTAGTTTTCAACTGTAGAGGTTTAATGAGTGACCCACTTTATGGTATTCCTCTGTAAGAATTCCTTTGTGGATAACTTCCTCAATACCTCCCGGATGGTTTAGTATCAGAACATGGTAGAAGCCGATGGGAGCGGATGTGACCTAGAAAACTTCCAAATCAAGTATGTGGAGAAATACATTCACTCATGTTATTTATTTCTTCTCCTGTTGACTTAGAAAAAACAAAACAAAATAGCAGTAGCTGCAAGGGTTGTTTTGTGGCTAATGGAGCTGGTAAAAGATTGTCCAGAACAAGAAAATACTGGTTAGGAAAGAATAGAGATTTCAGAACCCTTCAGCATCATCACTTTTAATGCCTTACTGCTCAGAGACTGAACATCTGCACCCTCAGGAGATGCAGGCAATGAAAATCTCATGATTAATGGTGAATGCCTTTGCCACCATGGACATTTTACAACATTTGATATGCAAAACTTATTTTCATACTCTGCATTTTCTGTGGTGCTTAGCCTCTGCCTTGTCATGAGTACACCAGAGACTTTACGTTGTCCCAGGCAGGAGCAACTAGGTCACTAATAAGCATTTAAATTGTGTGTTTTGCTGCTTGAACAGTATAACTTGTGTCATTAGAACATGAACAAGTGTGTGTCCTACAGGAAAAGTGAGTCACCCACCTACCATCAGTGGTAGGCCAGACTGAGGGCTGGCCACTACTCATTGTTTGGCATGATTTATAGCTAACTGCATTGTGCAGTAAAAGAAGTGACTTACCCCCCCGAAGTAGAGCAAAAAGGGTCCATTAGCCTAATCTCTGCATTTTTAGACAGCTTCATTTAAAGAAATCCCACTGTTAGCTTTCACAGCCATTAACATTCAACACAAATGTTTCCTTTTTGACAGCATGGACATTTTTCTAGCAAATATATAGAGCTGGTTTTGACCTGTATGTTATGGGTTGTTATTAAAAAAGCTTGGCATTCCTCAAAATATTTTTCTTAATTCAACAGCTGAAATTACTAGTTTTAAAGATTAAGACTAAGGTCTTTTTCTTTGCTTAGTGTGATTTTTCAAAAAATCCAATAAAACATATCATGGCTCTGCAATGTTTTAACAGCAAATATTCTGAAGAAATACTTAGTACAGTGGAAAACTGCATTGTATTGGTGACAGTTTTAATTTCATTATTAGATTGCTAGGAGCATTAGCTGTTGGAGAAACTCGGTTTTGGCTTCAACAATTTAGTGGTAAATGTCTTAACTGCTGGTGGCAAACTGAAATACTTTCTCAGAAAAATAAACACTTTGAAGCATTGTGCGACTCACAGGAGCACAAGGAGGATTCAGAACTTTTCACCTGTGTAGTGGTGTTATGACTCCAAAAGAGTGGCTGAAAGCTGTTTGGTGAAAATGATTTTGGACATCTTGATAGGGCTTTTACAATGGGCTGAAGTAATTTAAAATGTCTGTTATGTTGTTGCTGACAAGAACAATAGGGAAAAAAGGATGCTATTTTAGCACTTCTCAACTTGGAGAATAAAAGCCATTTCAGTACCCTTTCCTTTTGAGCTGATTCTGAACAGAAGCCCCCATTGATTGGTTCCAATCATATTGTACGTTCTCTTCCCCAAAGAAATATGTACCTGGTTTTATAGCACTTGATAAGCTTTATTTTTATCACACTAGTATAAATATTGTCCTGTCCAACTTGTCAGCATGTTTTAGTGTGATATTTGTGAGCACTTCAGGGAAGGAATCATTTTTACACCTTTCATTAAAAAACTGCATGGCAAATTCCTATCCATATCCAATATTTCAGGGTATTCTGCCAGGAGAAATAAATACTTGCATAAAACTTTAATTATCAATTCAAGATGTAAAACTTTGTGGACTTTTTTAAAAAAAAGATTACCAGTATATGTAGACAGCTATTGAAAGACAGGTATCTTATTTTCTACCTGAATTATCCCTAATCTCAAGATGCTCGAGCTGAAAAAAATTATCCAACGCCGAAAAGGCAGTGTGTTATCACTGCAACAAACATAGCACAGATTCTGGAAAAAGTAATGAACAAAGCTTTGATTTGACCTTGAGGGACCAGGAGTAAAGTCCTCTGTACAAGACATGGTGAAAACTTGAGATATGGAAAAATTAATTTCTATTTTTAGTTCCTTGCGTAATGTTAAGCTATGATGTGCTGTTTGTATAAGTGGTGGGGGCAGTATTTTCAATGAGCTAGGTATTCTGTTGTCTTCACATCGTTTTGATGCCATCAGAAACACTCTATACTGTCTACACTCTTGCACTGTTGGGTCCCTGAGATGGTACTTATGAATGACCGGTTCTGACTATAATACCATCTGAGCCACTACTAACAAGTAGGGCTGAGAATGCAGATTTGTTTCCCTTTTATGTCACCAGTAATAGAATGAACTGAGGCAGGTACTTTTTTTCAAGAAGAAAACTTTTCCATTGTTTCAGTTGGTGGCAATCTACAAGGACTGAGGATAAATTATTTGTATTGCACTGAAAAATCTCAAGATTTGTTCAGCAAAACACAACTTGATTCCTCTACTTCCACTAATCTTGCAAGGAGACATTAGTGAAGCATCTTGTTTCAGAAGAGATATCTCAACATAAGATAATAGATAATTTTGCTAAATATAAAGATGTAAGAATGTGTGACTTAAAAGACACTACCTGCTTATTGTCTCAAGACCTGTAAAACCGTATACAGTGATGAAATAGGTATCTGCCATTGCAGGGTTCACAGAGTTAATACTCCAAATACTGTCACTAAATAACACTGATCAGCACCATGCAACAAGTTCAGCATCTGCATTGAAGGACTTAAAATGATGGCTATACTGTGCCGAAGGAAGGGAGAAGGAGAAATAAAAGGAGCGTATCATCATTGCCAGACGATCTTAGAAAGTGACCTCAGTCAGACTAAAGAGAAAAAGAAATCCCTTTATGATCTCTGGTAATTTGACTCAGCCACAGGTCCGTACCTGGCCCTAAGTCTGCTGTTTGGCTTAATTCTGGAATTCACAACAGGACATGCACAATGCACTTGCTGAATGGAAGTAATGCATTAGCACTATCAGCACACTGTGTTGCTTAGCTGTAGCCAACCTTCAGAGCTTCTTAGAAAGAGAAAACTACTTTACAGAAACTGAACTATGCACTAAAGGCAGAGAGGAGCAAATCCTGCTTAGCCGCTGAAGAAGACCAGCATTAACTTTGCAGCATGGGATATAATATAAATATAGGACAGATAAAAAGTCTCCTTTCAGTCCTGCTTGGCTGCAACAGCAGTACTGAAATCCAAGGATTCAGTGTGTCTATCATTAACCAGCTGTACGCTGGTGAAAGAATTCCTCCCAGGAGATATCTGTTCATCATTAATGTTATGCTTGCACATATAATGCATTGCTCTATGGAGATAATGGCCCCAGACCCATGTAGCTGCATTAGAGCTGTGATGGTTGGCAGCTCTCATTACCTTGGGATGAGCATCATTCTGACCTGCTTCCACCACTGGAAGTGCTTCCACGACTATGGCTCCTTGGACATGGCAACACTCAGCAGTCTTCTACTCTCATGGGGAGTTGAAACAAAGATTCAGTAACACCTGGAAGCATTGCACAGCAACATAAATCAAGTTCCCTTGCAAGGAATAGTGCTTAATTGGACATTTGCAGATCTTTTTTGTAGACAGTGAGACCTAAGCACAGGATTAAAGTGGTTTTTTGTTGTTGTTGTTGTTGTT
>VZRU01006265.1:126407-212197 GCA_013398155.1 Pedionomus torquatus
TGTTTTTTTTTGTTTGGGGTTTTTTTGTTTTTGTTGTTTTTTTTTGGTTTTTTTTTTTTTTTTCCTGAAACTAGGTAGATACAATGATGTACTAATTTTTTAATCAAAGAGTTAAGGAGAGAAATTTATGACAGATATATAACTGAAATGACAGGGGACTCTAAGTAGGTCTAACTTTAGAAGAAATTATTTTTCTGTGTTGCTAATGCCCATTTTTTCCCCAAAAATTATATTGGCTTTTTTTCTGAAATGATCAATCTTATAAATGACTGTAGCATCTTGCTACATGATATTTTCACTCCCTTTGTTTCTGACTAAATCGCATAGGCACAGATCCACAGTGAACTCCAGTGCAGTCTTATGTACTTCCTTCAGTGTCAGGTTTGGATCCCAACACTGTGTTCTGAGCTGAGCCATGTAGCCCAACTGCTCTTACAGTGAATATTAGAATACTGTCTTCTTCTGCCAGCCAGGCTAATTCAACCAGCCCAGATGGGCTTAGCACCTGTTATCCATTTTCCTCCAGGAACTGAGCACTGGTCTGATTAGACTCACTTGAAAAGGCAGCATTGTCAAAACACCAACCATGTTAATTGCCATCAGAAATATTGCCTTGGGGAAAAATGGTTTAATGCAACAAATACCCCTAACCACATATCTAGCCATGTGTTTCCCTACATTAGCTCAACATTTTATCTGCTTCAGTTTATTTTCACTTCGGGGATGGAGAATTAGGCCTGCATGCTGCTATCCCAGTATGTGTGCTGGTTGTGTATCAGACTCTGCTGTCAGCACACTTGCACGCTCCTTTTTTCCTTCCCGAGGCTAGCACGCTTAATACTAAACAGTGCATCATAAAAACACATACAATAATTCCAGGCTTCCATGGATGAGTTCCAGATGCTTGTTTTCATTGGTCTTCTTATGGCTTTAGAATCAAGTCTAGGTTTTCTCCCAGATGTAGCTAAAACAGCCGGTTGCTTTCAGCAACAAATTGCTGGCAAAGAAGGAGAGAGGGAAGAGAGATCAGTAGAAACACTGCAGCCAAAGTTCTCTCTAGCTAATGCCACCAATGCCAGCTGGTTAACCGTGATACTCTGAAATTCAGAATCTCCTAACAAATGGGCTAACCACTACTACCTTAACTCTTTTGAAGGAGCTTATTACAACTGTCTTATCTTTAGCTCTGTTTTATATCTAGGCAATTCTTTCCTTTCCAGTCTCCTTTAACTCTGGTGCATATGTTCTAATATGGAGTTCTAAACAGAGGTATGTACTGTTATACTGTTACATGAACTTTCAACCCTTCTTGATAAACATCTACAAGGTTGAGGAAGTGGCTAGAAATAAACTACATATGTATAGATTATATATATGTATATGCATTTATAAAATAACCTATATATGTATGTGCTATGTATATATGTCAGCTATAATTATGCATCAGCAGCATGGTACCCTCCAAGCTTAAACTGGAGTATATTAATCTGAATGGGAAATTATTTTTGGAGAGAAAAATGCTACTACTGAATGACAGCTTAATTGCTTTCCAAAGCACCTAGATGTTCATTAAAAGTCCCCACTCCAAATGTCAGTTAAGCAAAACTCTAGTTAGCCAGTGAAACCTGAAATGAGCTCACTTCTAAATCACCATGTTGCAGTTTAATTCAAAGGTACTTTAAAGCCTTGATCCAGCAAAGCATTTAAGCGTATGTTGAAGTCAATGGGATTACTGGTACATTAAAATTTAAGCATATGTTTAAATACACTGGTGCACTAGATTAACCTATATTCAGTTTCCTCTCCTGTTGGCCAAAACTTTGCCTTTATCTCTCTACCTTTCATTTCCAATCCCTTCCTATTTCCTCTCACTGGAGATTAGTAGCTTTCAATTAACTCAGTCTGAATTTTTCTCTAGGGTAGGTATATTTCATCATAGCAAAGCCTCCAATTTCTCTGCTGGCCTTGCTGCTGAGTTGTCTGACATCAGCGTTCATGGGGCTAGTGATCAGCCTTGTCAGCTGGCTCCTCATACTGTTTGTGTTGTATTGTGAGTGCCCTCCCTGGCTGTGCTCATGCTGCTGCCTGCTTCTGTGGCAGCTCAACTCCACACCACTCTGGCTATTGCGCTTGCTTTTTTGAGGGTAGATTTTGAGGACTTTCAACACTGCTCTTGCTGCTGTCAGTTTTTCTGTCATCTTTTGTGTTCCTCACTGGTACGTTTCCTTTTAGCAAAGGGGAAAAGTTTTTAAGTATTTCAAGGTCAGACCCTATGAAAGGGGCAAGGGCTACTACCATGCTAATCAGCTATCCATGGTGAGGCATTTTAGTTTATGACTAAACTGCATGAAGACATTTATAAACTTACATGACTGCCCTAGGAGTCTCTGGATTGCTGCCATTCTATAAATGCCCTACTGCTTCATATGTTCATTTGCTCATCATGTTTTTGAATCTCATTTCCATTTTTTCACAAGACACAGAGACTTTCTGTTACAAAATATCCAAATCAAGCAAAAAAGTAATGGAACTGAAACTCCTAGAAATCCTAGTAAATTTTATTTGAGGTCATCAGATTTATTTTTGTGTGCACATAGAAAAAATAGTATCAGTACCTTGGAAATCAAATTTTCTTAAGCTAGTGAGCCACCTTAAGAAAATAAAATAAATTTACTAAAAAAACTAAAAAATATAAAGTTTAATAAAACACATTAAGTCTGTCAGTGAGAAGCTAACCTCTACAATATCTGTGAAGAAATGCCCAGTGACTCCAGCCCAGGAGAAAGGCTTCCATAGTTGTCTTTGGGAGACAACTACATCAGTTTAACACATGGTACTGAGCTGATGAAGAAAGACAGGGGCAGAAAACTGCGGAGAAACATGTGGTTACCACCTTGGTGGCTTGGTACTTATTGTAAGTCATTTATGGTATCTAACACATGAGAATTGTCTCCCAGAAGGAAACATCAAATGCTAAAAAGGAAGAACAATGACACTGTTCAAATTGAGCTACTGGAGTTTATGACCCACATACTACTTTTTTTTAAAAAGTATTTATGCTAAATGAAAGAGCTGCATTTCACACTGTTAGAAGGACAGTCAAGGGAGACAATATCACAGCTACACTAAAGTTGCCTTCAGTTTACATTGCCTTCAGCACAGGACATCAACCTGGGAAAGTCCTACATCAATCCTGCAGTGAATTTCCCCTTGATTAAAAAAACTTTTTATTGTAAAGGGGGGAAAAAAAGGAGCAAATCTAAGTGACATTCGTTACAGCTACCTTTAAGGGCTACAACACAGGTTTGTACATCTGAGCTGGTTGCGTAGGCTTCCATCAGAGTCAACAAGATTTTTGTTTGTACAGTCAGTGGAGTTTACGGTATGATTCATGTGACAAAATGTAGGAGTCTACTTTAGGCTGAGATAAATTGTAACCTGTTGGGTGAAAATTCTGGGAGGCCTGAGAGCTCAAATATAAACACCTGTGTTGCAAACACTCACACGCAATCAGATGTAAGCCTTCCCAGTTGATATTGAGAGAATCTGGGAGCTTTCAAAAAAGAATACTGCGTAACTGTATAATATGTTGTCAAAAACCTGCTGTGGAAAAAAAAAAAAAAAAAAGAGACAGAGAGGAAAATGACATATTTCTCCAATGATTCAAAGATGACAAAGATCCATCACAGACTGGAGACATGTGAGGAAGATTTCTTGGCCAAGAACAAATCCAGCTCAAAGGAAAAAATAAGACAAAAAAAGGACAAAGTTGCAAGAAAATAGCATGACAAGATTTTGTCTAATTATACTCAACAGATAGCATCATTATCAATAACAGGGGGACTAAAGGAAAGGTATAGCAAAGCAGTGCTCAGTGGAAGAGAGAATTGTCCTAGAGTGCATAAAGAAAAAAAATCTCAGCTAAAGAAGAGGGATTACAATGGGATGAGCAGAGACATCCAAAAAGGCTGCTGGCATGAATACCTCAGGAGGTGGATGTTTTAGGCATAAAAGTCAGTTTACAAATGTCTTCCAGTATCCTACTCTGCAGCTTTGCACTTACTCTATACTCTTACTTTGGCTTCACTGTGAGGAATAATACCTTTTCTTTCAAATGCAATCTATTCAAATTTCTGCCTGTGCCCTTCAGTATCTTCCATTGCTTTGCTAGGGAAAACATCAGAGGAGATGCACATGCTATTGTCCCTATTTGAAGAAGACATATTTTATTAGTTTGGAAGTGCTGTTCCACACAGACAAGAAGTCCCCATTTGTAGAGGATAAAAGGTTACTACTAGGGAGACTTGTATACTGTGGAGAAATGGAATGAGTAGTGAGCAGTTCATCTGAGTGGCACTTCTGGGTTTCTACCACTGGGAAATTAAATGACATTTAAACTTCAGAGAGGTAGGAAGGAGATAGATGTGATACTATGCCATCCTTATGTAGAAGACTCAAAAGACAAGTTTTATTAGTCTCAAAAACTCTTCTAGTTGTGTTTGGCAGAAAGATATGTTTCTTAATCTATGGAACAAGGGGAGTGCAACAACTGCCAGACTTTTGCCTGGCTTTCAAAGAAAAATTAGACTTCAGCTGGGGAAACAGAATGGACAAAAAAGGGTTGATTTTAGACCTATCTGGTGTCTCCACCTCTGCCCCTAGTAATTTCTTTGCATTAGAGGGATCCCCAAGAAACAGGCTACACCAGCCTTCTGTTTGCAATGTGGTGTTGTTATGGCTATAAGCAGTGGGAGGAACCACAAGAAATAGGACCTTCCAATGTTTTAATTAAGTAGCCTGCTTCACAGAAGGAACTATAGGGACTTCCATGACATTTCATTTCCTGTGGCACCAGGAGCAGAAAGCAAAATCTTAAGCAAAAGGCAAACAACTGTGAGGAAAAGTTGAGGTTAATAGGAAGGGAATATAGCAGGTTAAGGTATTGGCCTTCTATTAATACTGATTTTTAATTATAAATTTTATTAATAAAACTATTGCAGATAACACCTCTAATGGTTTTTTTTAAATTACATGAGTGATTAAGAAAAGTTTCAGAAACATTTTATTATTCTCATTTTGTAGGCCTCAGTTATCAGATATAATAGATAAAAGCTGCAGGTTAGCTTTAAGGAAGGACTTTCTGTAAGTTCCTGTAGCTTTTCCCTTCCTGTTTTCAAAGTTACTTTCAAAAGATATGTGTGAGAAATTAGACATCTCTGAGTACAATTTGTCTTTCATTTCTGCTTAATACGTGTGCAGCAGGACAAAGGTAACAACCCAAAATGAGATACTTGCATGCCCCAAACAGAATGAAGTTGGCTTTGTTCATACTGTGTAAATTGTTATGGCAGCATAATATAAAAAACACATATATGGCAACATAATATAAAATACCGATGAATAGCAACATCACCAAAATGACCAAACAAGCATCTTCCACAGCTCTACCTCCTTCAGCCCTGGGAATGTCCCTCTACATTGGGGCTTCATATTTGGAGGCATCAGAGGATGTCAGGAAGTTATCAAAGGATCTGTTTCTATGGGTTTTTTCTTCTCCCCTGTAGAGCTATGAAGATTCCTGGATTTAGAGTAGAACACAGCATTCACCACTTGTTTAAAACATCTGCCTAATGTAGTGAAACAATTTTGCACAGTGTAAAGTAGCAAGTGTGCATTTTGCAAATTAATTCTACTTTGGATTTTTTCAACCATAGAAGAGGAAAAATATCAGAATTGTAATCAGTGTGATGAACACCATTAAGTTTTGCCTCAAGTGGCAGTTTTATGGCAGGATTCAGACTAGTACTTTTGCCCTTTCCTCCTGAGTTCAACATGACCATATAAAAGACTGTCTGGGGACAACTATGTCCTTTCAAGGAGCAAAAAGAACAAATTAATTCATTCCCATTCCATAAATCAGCCTTCATAGAAAAACAATATCTGCCTGTTCAACATAATAACTGGCAGAAAGAACATCCAGAAAGAACTGTTTTCACATTGAACATTTTGGAACACTTTTTTTTCTAACTGTCTTTGTCACATCTAATTTTGATGCAGAGGGAACTGTTTGCTATGTGATGAAGCTATCTCAGTGCTAGAAGAAGAAGTGGTAAGGATCTCCAGCTCTGTGATAATGGTTTCACATTAGGGAAGATAAGCTGTCTGAAGTTTAAGCATAGGAAATTTTAATCCAAAAGTAGGAATTTGACCAGCATTTTCTAATCGACATGTTTTGTTAGGTTTGGATTTTTATTATTTTTTTTAGTACAGTATTTTTTTTCTTTATTATCTACCTTGATATACTTGAATTTCAGAAAACAGAATTTTCTGGCATTTTGGACAAGTGCTCCAAATAGTATTAACAGAAATTACTAGTCACTTTTTAAAATTCAGACAACTATACCCTTTTACTTTCATAAGCATTAAAATCCTGTAGTGTCTGGCATTTCCAGGTATGTTTAGCTAAATTTGAGAAAATCATGACATTTCCTCACCAGTTAAAGTGAATAGGCTTCCATCAAAAAATTGTCCTAAAGAAGTTAATTTAATAAATAAAGACAATGCCACGCTACTTTTATTTTTAAAATGAGAATACTAGGAAAAAAAAATCATGTTTTCTAGATAATCTATAAAAGAAAATCCTTTCACATTCTACATTTATATTTAGTGCCATTACTATTTCTAAGTTAGGACACAACACAGAACAACCGTGGTGATAGCTCACATGTGGTGGTAGCTAATGAGCTTGAGGGCTATGTCTGTATTAGGAAAGCAAATAGAACAAGGATGTGATCTCTAACACTGAGGCCAACTGTCATGGAACTGTCCCTGTAACTTCAAGCCCACATCCAAAACAGCATAGCCTCATGTAAACTTCTTACTGTGAATAGCTCCTAGGGGTTGTTTGGGTTGCTGTCATTTGTATCATATCCTAAATGTTTCCTGGAGACTGTTCTCACAGCCCAAGAACACATGCAACCATGGTGCATGGGAAAGTTCCTGGCACTACTTAACTTTCTAGCATAGATGTAGACAAAGTATAAGATAATTGTAAGATAACTGTTTTTCTTTCCTTAAAGTGTTTATTACAGATCATAAGCTTATCCTATGTTAAAATGTGAGGGAAGAGTATTTGAAATCCTGTGACCAGGGTGGTTTTAGTTGTGCATCATTTTGTGTGCAGTCCTGTTTCTTTGTGCCAGCCTGGTCTTTAGGATCCCTGACTAGGCTATACTGTCAACACCATAAATGACATAAATTTTCAGAAAGATGTTTCCAACCCAGAGGCTGGTCAGGAGAATGGCAATTAAATAAATACTGATTTCTCAGTGGAACTCGCTTCTCTGCTTAATCAAGCCAATATTTTGACTGGTTCTTATTTTTCACCTTTAAGACTTTCAGCTTGCTGGGTAAGCAAAGGGATTCCCTTAATCATGCAGAAATTATAATTTCAATTGATATGTAATGTAATAGTTGCAACAAAGAAGGAATATCAGTATTTCAGCCTAAATGAGCAAATAATGCAGAACATCATAAGGTCTCCAAAGAGAAGGAAAATAAAAATTTACTTGTTCGGACTTTTCTAGAGCCATCCCTTTCCCCTCTACTATCCAAGCCTTGCACAAGCTAAAAGGCACGTGGGCCAACAATTAAGTATGTGATTGATTCAATTGAAAGCTGTTATTGTAGGACATAAGAAAAAAAAAAAAGACATATATAAAAAGTAGTCAAAAACTCTGGGATATTATTCTTGAAGTTTTCCCGATTCTTTATTTCTGATACAGTTGTTAGGTAACAACACTGCTTGATTTATTGTCAGTCTTTCAATCTTTAAGGCTTTACCATATTTCTTTCAACTCACTAAATAGTAAAATACAAAACTGAATACCAATATTTAAGCTTTCTTCCTCATGGTCTCTGAAGAATTTTTAGCCTTAGCCTAATTTAATAGTGAAGATTCAAAACCAGACATTTTGTGACCTGTTATGAATAGCATAACTAATGACTAATATGTTACATATGTTACTAATATGTTACAAGCCTCCATTCCACTTTTTATCTCATATTGTAACTACCACTAGGTAACTTAGAAGAAAAGTTAATATTAAAATATAATTCAACTATAAATAGAAAAAAAAATATCTTTCATGTTGTGGGAGCACCAAATATATATTTACCTCTCATCAATACTTTATCTATATTGGTCCAAGAAGTTTTATTAAACACGTTTGGAAATATGACTTTTAGTTATCTGGAGGAGGTACATGGTTTAAAACCAAAATAAAAAAGATCAAATATGCACCAAGATGCTAGTGAAAAAGGATGTGTAAATGAACTATTCATACAACAGCTTCTAGTGTGGTACTGGAACTGTGAAGGTTTGCTAGTTCAGGCTACTTTACCCTGGAAATACGAGGTACTTGTGAACAAAATGCAACTGGAGAACTTTTCCAGTTATAGATGAAACTGTTTACATCACTTTCATGATCTGCTTCCATTCTTGATGAATCAATCTGTATTTTATTGTCCTATAAAAACATACAGTTCCATTCCTTGTCCTTAAACATTTCCACTTCATGTGTATGTGTGAGTAGAAATATTGTTCTGGACATGCATGATGTTCAAAAAAGACATTTGAAGGCAAAAACCCATGCTGAAATGCAGATATACAAATCTTCATGGTTTGTTCATGATCCAAAGAGTGACTACCTTCATGTGCATGATGGCATTAAAAAATAGTTTTCTCCATGTTAGATGACAGCCTAGCAAAAAGAGGAGATGAAAAGCTGACGTGCATACATTTCTCAAGCAGCAACAGAAGATGCATGCATTAAGATAAAGAACCTACACAGTTTATCCACGACTCTGTGTCTGTAAACTATAGGTATTTGTATTTCTTAAATATCATTTGAATTTGCCACATCCCAAATATCTTGAAGACAGCAGGTAAAATTTCTATAGCCAAGAGAAATACTCCCTAGATTTTTAAGGTATGACTATGTATGCCAGTCACTCCTTACTTGCATGGAGCACTGCTATGTGTCTCCAGAATAAAAGTTATTTTTCCCTAAATAAGTGAGGGAAAATAAGCTGATATGAAATTTGTTGATACGTATGTGTCAACTAAGTAAGTTGATATGAAATTTGACATTTTCTATGTAGAATCCAAAGAAGAATCAAAATACTTATTTTACTTTTTTTTTTTTTTTTTCCCATTCAAAGGGACTATGTTTTAGAGAAGAAAATATATGGGGACAAATGAGGTGTTTGTTCTTGAGTCACATGCAGCTTTCTGTGCTGTAGTTTTCAAACTACAGGGCATGAAGTTTTAGATCCACTCACAGCTATCTGTAGCATTTATTATGCCCATATGTAAACACTCAAAAAGAGAACTGACAAGATTCAGGGAAAACTGCCAAGTTATATAAGACTTAAAATGACAAACTGTTGACATACTCTACAATTAAGGTTCAGATTGTCCCTGGCAATTGATTTTGTGCAGTGGAAGGACTCGGGGGAGGGAAAGGGTACAAATATTCTCATATGGGAGCTCTATACAAGGACAAGAGAAATGGTAGTCTCAGCAGATGCTCCGTCTGGAAGGTTTTCTGTGATGTTGCTGATACCTAAAAGAAGTAAGGAGGGGATGGGATATGATGCTGCTTTCTCTGTGCTTCCAACCAAGTAATGCACTTGTTGACAAAGTGGACTAGATGAATAAAAAGAATTTGCTTACTGCATTTATTTCTACTGTGCATAACCTCTGCATATCAAACCAGAATTTTAATATTCAAACAAATGCATATTCTTATCACTTCCCATCTTTTTTTTCTATTGAATTATTTTCCTGAGCTCTGCTCCCAGGCTTGCTTTTTCTACACATAAGTGCCTGTTATAGTCTCGTAAAGAAGCTAGCTGACTTATTTTGTCTGCCCCAAAGCATGGCAAATGACCAGTTTCAATACCTTGCCAGTATAAACCTTGCCTGTCACACACTCCACACACTGTAAGCTTTCCAAGGCAGACATGATTTTTTCCCCAATGTATAAACACTTAGAACATCATGTGTACATTCTGACTTCAATAAACCTTATTATAATTTTTTATCCTTATAGTAAAGAGAATGGGTTTGGCAGCTCATGGATGCAAGATGAAACAAATCTGCTGGTAGCTCCCTCTCTTCCACAGGAATTTAGATACTTGCATTGACCTTTGCTGTCAACATCGAATAACATAACAAGGTGACTGTTCTCCATATCATTATATCTGATAGCATTTATAATTTTTTTATATTAAAAATAGCACCTTGCACTTCAAAACCTATCTAAATGGGTACCATACTTTCCATGAAAATGTATAAATCTGACATCTTCACATTTAAATCCCACCTCAGTCATGACAACACTACCATCTGGCAGAAATTAAAGAGGAGGTAAGCTAAACCAATTATTTTCTGCTGAGCTTTATGTTTTAGGTTACCTCATCCTCCGTCCCTTAAGGCAACTGTTTCTGCTTCATCTACCCCAGCATTCTCTTTTATTTGTAGTTTCTGAACACATAAGTAAACTTTAAAGAACAGTATCTTGCTTTAGCACATTATATTTCAACAGTGTTTGCTCTTACAGGATTTAAACGGCTTATTTTCTGAAACATATTGTTCAAAGTTGTTGGTTTTTTTCTGATTGATTTTTCTTCACAATCAAGCCACTGTGTTCTGTGCAGATATCTGGAGTCAATGCTCTGTTGCTAGGCAGTGGGGATTAGCAGCTCTTTATCATGCTGGATTATAGGAAACCTCATAGAATCAGCTGCAGTTTGGGACCCTGAAGTCAGTCCCATCATTCTTTCTGCTCCCTTATATAGTTCCCTGGTTGTAACATTATTTTCAATTTTTTTGTGTTTCATAAAACATTTTCAAACTGCCACTAGACTGGATGCAGAAGCCCAGCTGAGCACTATTGTCCCAGTGATAACTACTAGGTGAAGAATATTTCAGGTGTTTTGGCAATTGTTCAAGTTACATGCTTTTGAATCAAATTAAACTTCCTCACTGTTTTAGTTGCCCTTGGAGACAGAAGGGAAGACTGGATGTATCTTTGTGCTTTCTCTTGGACTTCCTTGCTCAGCTTCATGAATCCAAGTGCTGCACAATTGGGATGACCAGACATAGCTAAAGGTCTTTATTTTTATTTCAGAAAATAATTCAGAAAGAACTCACTTTTCAAACTACAGCAGTTAGTGTTGACCAGACACATTCCCCCCTCTGTGTGTGCATCATTATTTGGAAGTTAATACCCAATAGCTGATCACATAGAGGATGAAAAATCTTCAGTGTATGCTATTCGGGACTGAGCTAGAAAAAATCTAAAAGATTTACTACACAGAGATGGACAATTCTTCCATCCACTGTAATATTTTAGTATTTACCAAACACATCTCCCCAGAGCTGTACCATGAACAGAAGTTTCCTTATTTTGTGTACTAAGGATAACAGTAATATAAGATGTCTTGTCTAATGACTGTGACAATCGTGTTCCTGTAGCTTCATGGTAGATCCAAAGTTGTTCCTCTGGATGTGTATGCACTGTATTGAGGAGAATTTGACCTTATAAGGTAATTTTATCTTATTCACTGGATTCTACTCTCCGTGCAGGCATGCACTGTGGCAATTTATTGGGGAAAGTTCTCAAAGCATGTGTGTATGTTGGAAACATGATCAAGCGGCTACTGTTTGCCTGTAGAGGCTTGTTTTTTTTTTTTTTTTTTTTTTGGGTTTTTTTTGTTTTTTTTTGTTTTTTTTTGTTTTTTTTTGTTTTTTTTTGTTTTTTGTTTTTGTTTTTGTTTTTTTGTCGTGGCTTCAGTGTCACATGTTCCAGGAAATACCTTTTCTTCATTTGTCTGCTAGCAGTTCATAGATATGGACATCTCACTGACAAGTGGTAAAATGAGACTGAACTTGCTCTGCCTTGGGAGGCAAGATATTTCAGGGTTTCTTGGTGAAGCTGCACATAAATATGTACTATTAAGGCAGGAACAAACTCAGTCTATGATTTTACTATCAAGATCATCACAAGTGGCTCATGATTATGCACCAGGATTTAAGTAGGATGGAGTTACTCAATTAGGATAAAACTGGAACAGTAGACAACATGTGGCAAGCAACTAGCAATTGGGATTGAAAGTACAGTCAGAACAGATTTGGAATATTTATTAAAAATAAGCCTGCATCAACATAATTCTTACAGTGAATTGCTGATTTTGAAATATTGTTATGGATTTTTTAAAGAAGAAAATATTTAGAAGAGAAGTGATCTAAATGTGAATATAAATCAGATTATTCACATATAACTGATACATATTGATTTACACTGAAACTATGTTCTGTAAATAAAGTCCTAGATTGTAGGGTCTAGGCACCTAAGTCTCTAGAATCAGGTATATCCTGTTTACTAATAGTCTCTATATAACATAGAAAGACTGATACTTGACTAGTTACTGAGAAATATCATAACATACATGTAAACAAAAAGACTGTTTAAAACCAAGATGAATTGTAAACAAATGTTACAGATCCTCCAAGAACCTCAAGTTAGCTTGGGAAACAATCTGCTTGCTATTATTTTTGTTTTTCAGGGTGCTATATTTATATTGGAAGTATATGTACAACACAAGTTCAATGTTTTGCTTTTCCTTCCTCTACACCAGAAACAGCGACTCTTGTTTAGCGATCCTATAAGTGAGTTATTTTTCCCTTTTTTCTTCATTGGTTAAGTTACATCCAGAAGCATTGATCAGCCACTGTACATTCTACATAAATATAGATAGAAAAATGTCACCAGAACTCAGTTTTTTACCTCAATTTGAATCCCAAGACATTATTTCTGCTACTTGTCTGCTATGTATTTTATTAAACCAATATCCACTAGTGAATTTCTATCGTATCAGCAGATGGGCTGCTGGAAGAAAGGAAACTACAAGAAATAATTTCCTCTTCAGTTTGTCTCATTCGGTTTTGATTTACCTTTTATGATCATTTTTAGAAACACTCAATTACGTGATTATAATTCTTTATCATTTAATTGGTAAGATTATCACTGTAATTCCAGGCAATTTAATAGAAGTAATTGTAGTTTAAAATTATCCCAGGTCTCCAACTCCCCATATGGTCTGATATCCCAGGCCAGCCTTGTCCCACCCTTATCCCCAGAGAAGTGCCTGATTGCTGCGGCTGCCCCGAGCTGCCCTGCTCCTTGTCTGGGACAGTGGGACTGGATAGGCTGCCTGACCCTGCCACGCCACCCTGGAGAGTCCCTGCTAGTCCTATTCCGCAGGGAACCCTATCCAACACAGTACCTTGATATGATTATGTTAACATGATCACTTTTCAGTTTTTAAAAATGCATGTGTCTGTCTGTTCTTGAAGTTACGCTCAAAATGGGACAGGAACACCCTTTCTTGGAAAACTCATATAAAGGGGCCAAGCAGTTCCAGGCTGGAAGAATGCACTTGCAGCAAGCACAGGATGCAGTGCTTTGGCAGCAGACAAAGTGCATCTATCTTGTCTCATCAGTCTATGCCTTTAAAGAAATAATGAAAAGTAAAGCTAAAATACCATTAAAATATTATCTACTCAATTTTCCCAATGCAAATTTTGATAATCTGTTCTTAACAGATTTTTTTTCTAAGAACCTGAACTGCCAGTCCATTCCTTTCTCAGTCAACCTGTCCAAACGTTTTATTGTTCACATAGCTAGAAAGTTTTCTCGGTAAAGTCCACATGTCTTTTGCTGTTTTTAAGCCAGCTGCCCTTTACCCTACTTATAATTAACTCGTTTGACAAGTCTGGTGTTTCTACTGTTGACAAGCATTCGTTTTGCTTTGCTACAACACATCCAAAATGACAAACAAAGCCTGCAGGTCCCATCCCAAGAGTCTATAAAATTTGGATAAGTTACAATACAATATGTAGGCATTCTAAAAATGCCTTCCACATAGGCAATCAGACAGGAAGAAGCATGGGGAAGAAATCAGTGTAATTAAAATGGACAATATTTTCTGATTAATTGTCCTTCTGGAGGGTAGAATTTGCTTACCTTGATGGAGATCACATTAGTTCTCATACTTAAATATAAATCTAATGGACAGAATGACTGTACTGCACACCAGGCTTTTTTTCCAGACAATTTCTCCATGTCTCTGGAATCCCACTATTGCTTTTGACTCTATGGCTGTTCCCAGATATAGAATTTTATTAAAGTGAGAGGAAGGGCAAATAAGTAATGTAAAGTATAGGGGAGAAAAAAACCCTTATCTGTAGGGCCAGCATGTTCTTAACATATCTCTTCTCTTTTTTTCTTTTTTTCTTTTTTTTTTTTCCTTTAAGAAGTTCTGTGCTTTTTCAGATGAACCTCCTGATTGGTTTGGTATTGGAAACTTAAAGTCTTCTTTCTGTCCCTGCCAACAGAATGACTTTTTTTGTCAAATTTCTTCACCTCCCTTCCTTACTCTTTTCCCAACTTCAGTGTGATGATTGTTGCTAGCCTCATTAGAAAAGATATAAACTTTTACAACAGAAGATTTTCAGTGGAGTGGAACATTTTAATTCTGAAGTCCATGGAACTTAGATTTTATCAAGATAATTTACCATTCGCTTGCTTCTTTATGTTGATTTTTGCTTCAGCATCAATATTTCCTGATTATTATTATCTTTATCCCACGATTATTTTTTTCTTTGCTGTGAATAAGGTGAAAGTGAGTCCTTTTAGTCAACATATAAAACACCTATTAAAGTTTTATAAATGAAAATTCATTCTTGTTTTAAAATTATTGCAGTCTTTCACATTAATATAATTCTTCCTGTTTATATTGTTACTGATTTGCCNCCAAAATTTTTATTAAATAAAAATTTTTTATTTTCCTTTTTTTTTTTTTTTTTTTTTTTTTCATTTCTTGGTATTAGAAAATTCTTACAGGGTACATCTACAAGTGATGTAATCTCAAGCACATTCTTTGACTCAACTGAAATAGTGTTTGTTTGTATGGGCCAAAGACTTGGCTTGTATCTTTGGAAATTCCTACAGTGGCAGAACAGTCGAATTCCTCAAGCACTTTGAAACAATTACTTCTCTTTCTTGACTCTTTGACATTTCTGTTTAGTATTTTCCTTGACTTGCTGTAGAACATCAATAGGTTGGCTTCTGCAGCAGTTGTCCAGTCTTCAACAGGGGATGACCTTAAGCCTCTCTTCCTGCAGTTATTCTGACTTGTACTTCAATCATAGAATTATGGAACTGTTGAGGCTGGTGGAGACTTGAGTTTTTCTACTCCAATGCCCCACTGGTTAAGTAGGGTCACCTAGAGCAGGCTGCCCAGAATCATATAAAGTTGGATTTCAGTAGAGATTTGGATGGAGACTCTACAACCTCCCTGGACAGCCAATTCCAGTATTTTTTACTGTGAACATTTTATACTCTCACAATAATTTTTGTTTCTTGTGTACAGGCCTCTTTTGCTATCAATGGTCACCACTTACTCCCTCTTTTTCATTCCCTCCTATCACATATTTATACATACTGATAATATCCCCCAAAACCTTCTCTTCTTCAGGTTGAACAGTTCCAGCTCTCTCAGCCTGTCCTCATATGAAAGATGCTCTAGTCCCTTAATGATCTTCTTGGCCTCTTCCCAAGTTGCTAATTTTCTTGTCCACAGTTATAACCACTGCCTGAAAAAAGCCTTCCTACTTGTTTACTTTTTGGAATCAAAGCTTAAAAACTTTATTTTTCCTTCTGTAATTGGTTCCTTTTTTAATGTTTGTAATAAAACCCTTGAAGCATACACAGCTATTTACATGGAAGGATATTAACAGCAGTGTAGGTAAACCAGATCAGCCAAGCAAAAGCCCAGACAGAACTAAATCTGGCCAGGCATGTCAAAAATAATAAGAAAAACTTGTCTAGATGCGTCAGAGATAAAGGAGAGACTAAGGAAGTGGTGGGCCCTCTCCAGAAGGAAACAGGAGACCTGGCCACCCAATATATGAATAAGGCTGAGCTACTGAATGACTTTTTTGCCTCAGTCTTCAATGAGGCACTAACCGCACTGTCCAAGGTACAGAAGGCAAAGACAGGGGCTCCAAGAATGGTGAACTGCCCACAGTAGGAGAAGATCAGGTTCGAGACCACCTGAGAAATCTGAAGGTGCACAAGTCCTGGGACCTTATGAAGTCCATCCATGAGTCCTGAGGGACCAAGTTGCTAAGCTGCTTTCCATCATATTTGAGAAATTGTGGCAATCTAGCAAACTTCCCACTGACTGGAAAAAGGGAAACATAACACTGGTATTCAAAAAAGGAAAACAAAGAATACCCAGGGAACTATAGGTCAGTTAGTCTTCCCTCTGTGCCTGGCAAGATCATGGAGCAGATCCTCCTGGAATCTCTGCTAAGGCATATGGAAAATAAGGAGATGATTGGAGAGCCAACATGGCTTCACCAAGGGCAAACCATGCCTGACAAATTTGGTGGCCTTTTACAATACTGCCACAGACTTGGTGGAAAAGGGCAGAACAATGGATGTCATCTACCTGGATTTATACAAAGTGTTTGAAACTGATCTGCATGATATCCTGGTCTCAAAGTTGGAAACTCATTGATTCAATGGATGGACCACTCGGTGGATAAGGAACTAGCTGGATGGCTGCACTCAAAGGGTTGTAGTCAACAGCTCAATGTCCAAGTGGCAGCTGGTGACGAATGGTGTTCCTCAGGGCTCGGTACTGGTACCAGTGCTATTTATCATATTTGTCAGAGACATGGACACTGGGATAGAGTGCACCCTCAGCAAGTTTGCCGATAACACGAAGCCCAGTGGTGTCATTGACATGTTGGAGGGAAGGGATGCCATCCAGAGGGACCTGGACAGGCTTGGGAAGTGAGCTAGTGCAAATAGTGTGAAGTTCAACCAAGTCAAGTGCAGGGTTCTGCACCTGGGACATGGCAATCCCAGGAACAAATACAGGTTGGGCAGAGAATGGCTGGAGAGCAGCCCTGAGAAGAAGGACTTGGGAGTGCTCATGGATGAGAAGCTCAGCATGAGCTGGCAGTGTGCGCTGGCAGCCCAGAATGCCAATTGTGTCCTGGGCTGCATCAAAAGAACTGTGACCAGGAGGTTGCAGGAGGTGATTCTCTCCCTTTACTCTGCACTCATAAGACCCCACCTGGAGTACTGTGTCCAGCTCTGGAGTCCTCAACATAGAAAGGACATGGACCTGTTGGAACGGGTCCAGCAGAGGGCCACAAAGATGATTTCTATGGATGGAGCACCTCTCCTATGAAGACAGGCTGAGACAGCTGGGCCTGTTCGGCCTGGAGAAGAGAAGGCTTTGGGGAGACCTTTTTGCATCCTTCCAGTATCTGAAGAGAGCCTACAGAAGAGCTGGAGAGGGACTCTTTGTCAGGAAGTGTCCTTTGACAGGACAAGGGATAACTGTTTTAAATTGGAAGAGGGGAGATTGAGATTAGATATTAGGAAGAAATTCTTTACTGTGAAGGTGGTGAGGAACTTGAACAGGTTGCCCAGCGAAGTTGTGGATGCCCCATCCCTGGAAGTGCTCAAGTCCAGGATCGCTGAAGCTTAGAGCAGCCTGGGGCAGTGGGAGGTGTCCTTCCCTGGGGCAGGGGGATTGGAGCTTGATATCTTTATGGTCCCTTCCAACTCTAATCATTCTGTGATTCTATGATTTTATGATTCTAAAACAGTGTCCAGAAATACATATTACACGTCACTACTTTGCCAGATGCTGCCAGATTTTCATTTTTCAAGCCAAAATGTAAAATTGTATTTTATTTTCATTAACCAATTGATTAATACCTTCCTCTATCAAATGCCATACACTATTATCAATGGCAAAAACCTGAAGCTTATTAGATTGGCAATGTTATGAACCAGATAACTCTAGGATGCAGTACAGGAAAACAGACTCTTCGGGAAAAATTAGAAAGAAATAACTTAAAAAGTCTTGAACAATGTTTTATCCTCCCTGAAGCACCCTAATCTTAATTAAACAACTTAATTTAATTAAAACTATTATTCAAATGTTCTATCTTGCAACAGAGTTAAGATGGAATATACTTCTCTTTTTTTTTTCTCTTTTCTTCAAAATTAACTACTGTACTTGTGTTATGCTGATCAAATAACTGAGCACTGTGCCCAGTTATTGTGAGATCAGCACTGTGGGATTCATTAGGGACATACTGTATTTCTGCTGGAAAAGCTATTATTGCGTGCCTTGAAATACAGTGGCATCCAGAATAAATGCTTGGTGCAGCCTGACTCCCACAGATTTTGAGAACCATGTGAGCTGTAAGTTGGTCATGTTCTGCTCAGACCAGCCCCTTGAGAACAGCCTGTTCTGCACAGTGGACTGCCCATCACCATCCGTTAGAAATCTTTAAATAATGGGCTGATGTCAAGGTAGTTATAGTCAGACAAGAACAGCTGCAGGGCTCTGCTGTCAGTTTCTGCCGATCCTCCTTGTTTCTTCATCAGGTCATGGGTATTAAGAATTGTGAGCAGGCAAAAGTTTAGCATAGGAAATTGCACATTGACGTTTAGGTTTACTTGTCAGAAACAGGTGATTTTGCTCTGTCAAAACAGGAGAATGTGCAATAATCATTAGGACAAAATACCTGTTCTCCAGCAAAGTGGGCTCCTTAATGCACATTCTGATGAATAAACAGTAACTACTGCAAACTCCATTTGAAACACACATGCTTTGCTGGAGTAAGGAATTTGAACTGGATATGCATATAAGTATCTGGTAACAGTCTCATTGACTTTCTGGGGTCTTGGAAAAGGTTTCAAAGAGTGAGATTTCAATGCCCATTTTTAGGAGGGTGGAGGGAAGGAAAACTGGTACACACTACACAGACTTTTAGGAACTGTGCTTCCTACTGCACTTAGTATAATATGAGATCTAATCAGGAATTAATAAATAAAAATACTCATCATTTGATATCTTTACAGATTGTGCCAGCATGGGCTGAGTGAAAAATCCCTTAACTCTATTCCCTAGATTATTTCTCTTTCTTCATCCCTTAGTCTAGAGTTCTCTAAAGGTAAAAAATTTCCTCCCAAAACTGTTACTTCTCTCTGTTGTGCACTTCAGCTGCAGGTACTCACCCAATACTGTTTGGGCTATGAAAATCTCAATAATTACGGTCGTTCCAAGCTACGGATAATTGTAAAATTTAAAAGAGATGTAAATGTACACTTATACACATATTTAAAACCCATCACAACTTTTACATCAGCATCAATCTCAGTCAGTCACTGCTTTCCTTCCGCTCCACTACATATTTAGAAATTCTTCACAGTTTCCTTGTTATGGCTCCACTGGAAAGGTTCACGTTCAGCATTTGTCATGGCCAGTTCCAAGTGCATCAGAGGTTAAATAAGCTATTTAGCATTTACATTGCTTTATTCAAATTTGTGGTGCTGAATTACAGCATAGCATCTGATGGAAAAAAAATAAAAAAAATAAATTCCTAGGAAAAAATAAAGTCCTGGCAACAATAATTTCCCATCAGAAATTGGCAGTTGGCATTGAAAGCAGTTTGGGGAAAATTGGTCCTCAGATTATAATTGACACAATCTTCCTTTTTTCTGTAGGTTATCCTGATTACCTGAATTGGGGGTAGACACATGAACTGTAATTTCCTTTCTCTCTCACACATGTAGAAATATACTTGCAGTCAGACACATATTCACCTTTGATGAATTATGAACCATTTAAAATGAAACTTGTCTAATAAATGAAAATAAACTGAAGGGGAAAACAGCTGTAATGGATTTTTTTCTATTAATAACAACAAAGCAAAATCATACTCAATAATTTGGAAAACACTTAGGTCTCTTGAAACAGGGGATTGCTTAATTGAATCAGCACATTTATCTCACTTTCTAAGAACCCCAGTGGAGAATATTTACATCAAATAATATCCAAACACTGTGTGCTTTTCAAATGCCTATTATAAGGTAATCCTCAAAGGATCAGCTAGACCTTAAAGACCCCTTTTTATTGCACCTTTTTATTTCAATATTGCATATTGAAAGGATGACATCACACCCAGCCTTGCTTGTACAGACCATGGAAAACAGGTAATTCACTTCTCCTAGATATCTGCTCAATCTTAGTCATTGGATTTTAAGTTACAACGAGTTTCTGTAGATATTGCCCAATATATCTAGACAGCCACTTCCAGAGTTACTTTTAGAATGCTTTTTGTAGAGTACAACTTCCTTCTTTGCTGTTTTTGCTTTATTGAGCAATTAACTTACTGCTCCCTTGTATGGAAAGAGACTGATTGCAATCCCCTTAGTAACAAATTTTCATAATCGATGGAGGGCTGAAGGATCTTTTTTTTTCTAGATATAATGCACTCAGTTCTTTCAACAACTTTCCAACATGCCACATTTCAAAATCTTTTAGCATTCTTGCTCTTTTTCAGACTCTCCTTTATTTCCATACCTTTCTTATGGTCTGAGGTAATGAAAACTAAACAAAAATTCTATCTGAAATCTCAGTAGTACAGGATAAGTGATTCTTGTATTTTAATGTATCCTTGAAAGAGTTCTGCTTTTTTTTTTTTTTTCCCTGATGGCATTGTGAGTTGATAATTTGTTCCTTTTCAAAACACACCTCAGATATTTTCCTGCAACAGTACTGCTTAAAGAGGTGAATGTACTGTCCATTCAGCATCAATTCCATAGCTGAAATTACTTCAATGAAAATAATTTTGTTACTTTCAGACTCTCCAATTTGTCAAGATATTCTGATATTCTTAGAACATCTTTGCAGTCTTTCACATTTTTATACTATTTGCGTATCTTGTAAACTATTTCCCAGTCATTTATCCAAAACAATTACTGAAAATCGTGGCCTTGAGTCCTGGCAAAAGTTAAATTCTGGATAGATTCCTGGACAATTCTTCTTTTGTATGCCTCTAATTTGATAGTCAAATACCAATAGCACTTTGGAGACTAATCTTCCAACCAGCTGTGTTTCCATTAACTGTAATAACACCTGAACTAAAATTTCTCATCTTGATTAGAAAAATATTATATCAGAATATCCCATACCAAGAGCCCTGCTAAGTATTTACTGCTTCTCCCCATACACTAGGTTATTTATCCTGTCAAGAAAGGAATGTAAATTAGTTTGATGTGAAAAATCCATGTTAGCTTTTTATATTACCTTATTATTTTCTAGATATCTGCTTTTAAATATTTGCTCAGAAATATTTCAGTGTACAAAAGTTAGTTTGACTGATCTATAATTCCCTGAGTTCTCTATTTCCTTTTTAAAAGATAGATTCTACATTTATTCTGCTACTCTGGGACCTTACTGGTCTTCCATGAATTTTCAGATATAATTGATTATGGCTCAGATATTGCTTTGGCTAGTTCTAAGATGGATTTATTCAGGCCTTACTAACTTCTACACATCCATCTTACTTGAATATTATTTAGCTTGTTCTTCTCTTTTTCTGGCTTGAATGTCTGTCTCTTCATTAAAACTAATTTTTAAAATTCTGGTCACAGTTAACCTTTCTGATGAAGGCTGAAGCGAAGAAACTCATCTTAAACCTTGCCTGTGACATTTGCACTCCTTTTTTGGACAAGTAATGATCTTAGACGTCCCTTTTTTCATACTCTTCAGATTTATTACTGAACCTTTAGCTTGCTGATTTCGCATTCCTACTTCTGCTTTAATTTGATATTTATTTTGGTTTATTTACAGATTTTGACAGAGATTGTATTTTTATGTTTCTATAGAGTATTTCTGAACAAATATCTAAACTGCCTATTTCTAGTCTTTCTAAATTATTATTATTTGTATATCTTTGAATATTATATTTTAATATAATACAATAATGTCATATATAATATATTAGTAATAATATCATGATAGCATATTAAGTATATTTTATATTAAATTATGTATTTTCCAGTGAAGACACAGAACCCTTGTGTAGTAAAGTGTAGATTACTGACCAAAAAAAGAAGAGGACTAGATTTCATTGACTGTCTAGAAGTGGCCCACCTACCTCAGTGTTGAAAGTCAGTAGTCTGAAATTATTGTGCATACACACTCCCAGTGCTTTTGACTACCGGTTCCAGTGACATCTGAATGTATATAGCTGTATTTTTCTACTGTGACTTCTAGTACCAGGAAAATTCCTGTTTGATGTTCATTATCCCAGTATATTACAGTACAGTTCGAGTCAGTATAAGAGTGAAATAAACTTATTATAGTCCTCAGACTGTACATGTTTCTCCACCCTCCACCAGCAAAGGCTTCTAGTATTTGCTATTATCTCTCTCTTTGTCAGTCTCTGTCATAATGAATTCTTGCCCTTTACCTTTCAAAATGTTGTTACTTGCTATAAGTTAGTATAAGAGCTCCTGGGTAGCATTCATCCTCCCTCCTTTGATTTTTCTTAAAGAAAAGATTAAAGCATATTCCAAACATATTCCACAAAAGACAATTGGGTTGTTTTACTTCAGTGGAAGTTCAGAAAATGCATGATAAGATCTGGTCTTTATTCAGAACAGACCTTTGCAGAAAAACATTAATGTTTTGTATGGGATTTGGCCACCTCTCTAGATTCACAAATTAGAAGAAGTGTTTTCTCCTCACAGGCTCAGTGTTTCCCAAGAAACTGTGCCTAAGCAAAAATGCAAATGTAAGATAGGCCTCCATGGTTAACAGACACACACCTTCACTTAGAAGACATTTAGAAGTACACACCGGGAATGGGAATAAACCAAGGTTGGGGTGATATTATACAGTGGTTCCCAGATGGGCTTCATTATAGATGAAAAGTAGAGGTAAAAGAGGTAGAATGAGGCAAATGAGAATGAGGTAGAAAGAGGCAAAGAGGTAGAAAGAGGCAAAGAGGTAGAATGACTTTGGTGTCAGGATAGACTAAGAATTTTAAATGTTTTGTTCTCTGAACTGACTCAACTGTTCTTGAGAGATAAACCTTTTTTATTTTTCTTTTTAAATTGCAGGCACAAATTTGATTTTTACAGTCTATTGCATACGTACGTAGTATTATCAATTTAATAAGTTACAACAGCTTAAAAAACTCAGTATATTATTTATACAGTTTGGTTGGGATAGATGCAGTAGAAAGACAGTAGGTCTTGCCTCAATTACAATATGGCACTAGGCTCCAGTGACTCAAATTGACAACATTAGCAATTCTCTGCAAACACTCAGAATCCATTAACATCCCATGCACAGAAATCACAATTGCAAGAACATGCCTCTAAGGAGACTCTGATCTTTACTTAAGATTCTAGCCTTTACTTAATTGAGATAATGTAGAACTTTGTTGTGGTTTGAGGTAAAACAGAACCAACTTTCTGTTCAGTAATTTTACATCTTGGCTAGGCCTCTTCTAACTCTCTGAAACTAATAGCACATTGTGGAGAAAACTGCTTGTTCTCAGAATAAGACCAATGTTTGTACTTTATGCCAAGGAATGGTATGCAGAGAGGCTCTTCTTATTGCTATAACAACCAGGGTCAGCCACTTTCATTATTTACCCTGTTGGAGAGTCAGAAATGGAAAAAATGTAGAGGGGTCCCATTTGTGGGGAGGAGTGGACAGGACAGGTGACCCAGTCCTGACCAACAGGAATATTCCATCCCATCTGCCCCATGCTCAGTATAGAAACTGAGGGATCAAAGGGTCAATGGTGGATATCTTTTTCTTCAATGGTGGATATCCAAAGACGATCCTGTCTGTTCATCTACCTTTAATCCTGATCCATGTGTTCCTGACTCCAGAGCTGGAACCCAGTTCCCACCCATCACTGAGTTCAGTCAGGGACTTCCCCAGTGCCTGCCAGTGACATCATCCTGGGAGCTTGATACTGTTTTGTATATATTGTATCTATTTTCATTATTTTAGTATTAATACTTCATTAAAGTAGTTTAGGTCAGTTGAAACCTATAAAATGCCTTATCTCTTCCTCTCCTCACTTTTAGGGGGAGGAGGGGGAAGGGCCATCTGTCATTTGGATTGGCCAATTTGGCACAAACTGCGACAGACACAGATTTTGGGAAATTGTTGCAAATTTTATTGGAGAAGGAGTAAAATTTTATTTTCTTTATGAAGAAGCAGGAGAGAAAGTTTCAAGAATTACAAGTTTGGAACTCAGAGAGGCTCCTCCCAGATGTACTGAAGAAAAAAGTGAACAAACTGATGGAATTGACCTTGGTTTGTTAAGTTTAAGTTTATAGCTATTTTGCATGTACTCTACTTTGGGTATTTTGCTTTTTAAAATTTATTCTGAGATGATTGGTAATTACAACTTTAGTATACGCAATGGCAGCTGGAAATTCTTCTCAGGCTTGTTGAGTCTGAAAGGTAGTTTTCTCCAGCTGCATATTAACATATGATCTCTCATTAAATTATACCAAAAAGGATAAACACTGATGAGAAACATCTGCTGATACTTAAAGGGTCCTGTCTTTCCAACTTCATTTAGTATTCAGTGTAATAACAGTAATCAAAATGAATTTGTGTGGTATTCGTCATCTTTTATATAGGTGCTGCATTGTAATTTAGTGTTAATTAATGGACATGTTGTTAAAGAAATGCCATGCTGCACTGATATTCTATATGCAAGAAACAACCATAAGACATTTGGTCTTTTGAGCTGGATACTAATTACAGGAGCTGTTGTAATGTGAATAAATTCTTTTGGGGACATAAAAAACCTGAGTGTATGAATATGAACAGCAGATAATTCAACTACCATAGCATTCACAATATGGCTGAAGATTATGAATACGCTGCTTGGTTGACTCAAATTAGTTTTACCTAAAGAACACAAAATCTGTAGAATTCAGGACTGATGCACCTGAATCAGGACAGCCAATAAGAGAAAATGGAAAAGATCCTCAGAGAATTATGGAAAGGTCTTTGGCCTTATGACATAGCTTATAAATTTCATTTTTGAACAAAAAGGAAGAATGTTTGGCCTTTAAAGAAAGAAAAATGGCCAAGATACAGCCTACTGCACTATTCTGCTCCAGTGCGTTGGGCAGGACAGTGCATCTCTGAGGCATTCAGAGCTTCCAAAGTCCTAATGAGACTAATCTAATAATCGCTCCAGACTGAATAATTTTTTTAATTCAGTGTTATGCAACTGTCTGCCTGGCTTTCAATAGCCACTGGGAACTGTGCAGATTGTTTTTAGGAGAGAGAAATAAGATTAAACTGCAGGGTAATTGGAGGAGATGAAATGTAGGACAATTGCTAGGTGGAGTGGTCTGACATACTGCACATCCAGTGACTACACATATCCACAGGCTAAACCTGAGGCGTAATATTTGTGTACCCTGAAGGAATTTATCTTTCCCACATTCCAGGGTTTGTGTAACAGTAATTGAAGCCTCATGCTATGCTATCTTTCTTTTTCCCCATTTTATCTTCATTAAATAATTGCTCTTGCTTTCACAAGTTTGACGTTTCCAATTGCATATAATTGTAATACACATGAGGACAGAGTTTGTGCGTTCCTTTGCTGCCTCTGAAAAATCTGTCTGCAAATGCTTGGCAGATACATAGACCTGACATCAGAAATTGATTCTTAATCAATCTAGAATACCTACGAGGTTTCCAGCCATCTTGGGGCTCAGCAGTTAGCTTTCTGAAACTATGNAAACTGCTTGTTCTCAGAATAAGACCAATGTTTGTACTTTATGCCAAGGAATGGTATGCAGAGAGGCTCTTCTTATTGCTATAACAACCAGGGTCAGCCACTTTCATTATTTACCCTGTTGGAGAGTCAGAAATGGAAAAAATGTAGAGGGGTCCCATTTGTGGGGAGGAGTGGACAGGACAGGTGACCCAGTCCTGACCAACAGGAATATTCCATCCCATCTGCCCCATGCTCAGTATAGAAACTGAGGGATCAAAGGGTCAATGGTGGATATCTTTTTCTTCAATGGTGGATATCCAAAGACGATCCTGTCTGTTCATCTACCTTTAATCCTGATCCATGTGTTCCTGACTCCAGAGCTGGAACCCAGTTCCCACCCATCACTGAGTTCAGTCAGGGACTTCCCCAGTGCCTGCCAGTGACATCATCCTGGGAGCTTGATACTGTTTTGTATATATTGTATCTATTTTCATTATTTTAGTATTAATACTTCATTAAAGTAGTTTAGGTCAGTTGAAACCTATAAAATGCCTTATCTCTTCCTCTCCTCACTTTTAGGGGGAGGAGGGGGAAGGGCCATCTGTCATTTGGATTGGCCAATTTGGCACAAACTGCGACAGACACAGATTTTGGGAAATTGTTGCAAATTTTATTGGAGAAGGAGTAAAATTTTATTTTCTTTATGAAGAAGCAGGAGAGAAAGTTTCAAGAATTACAAGTTTGGAACTCAGAGAGGCTCCTCCCAGATGTACTGAAGAAAAAAGTGAACAAACTGATGGAATTGACCTTGGTTTGTTAAGTTTAAGTTTATAGCTATTTTGCATGTACTCTACTTTGGGTATTTTGCTTTTTAAAATTTATTCTGAGATGATTGGTAATTACAACTTTAGTATACGCAATGGCAGCTGGAAATTCTTCTCAGGCTTGTTGAGTCTGAAAGGTAGTTTTCTCCAGCTGCATATTAACATATGATCTCTCATTAAATTATACCAAAAAGGATAAACACTGATGAGAAACATCTGCTGATACTTAAAGGGTCCTGTCTTTCCAACTTCATTTAGTATTCAGTGTAATAACAGTAATCAAAATGAATTTGTGTGGTATTCGTCATCTTTTATATAGGTGCTGCATTGTAATTTAGTGTTAATTAATGGACATGTTGTTAAAGAAATGCCATGCTGCACTGATATTCTATATGCAAGAAACAACCATAAGACATTTGGTCTTTTGAGCTGGATACTAATTACAGGAGCTGTTGTAATGTGAATAAATTCTTTTGGGGACATAAAAAACCTGAGTGTATGAATATGAACAGCAGATAATTCAACTACCATAGCATTCACAATATGGCTGAAGATTATGAATACGCTGCTTGGTTGACTCAAATTAGTTTTACCTAAAGAACACAAAATCTGTAGAATTCAGGACTGATGCACCTGAATCAGGACAGCCAATAAGAGAAAATGGAAAAGATCCTCAGAGAATTATGGAAAGGTCTTTGGCCTTATGACATAGCTTATAAATTTCATTTTTGAACAAAAAGGAAGAATGTTTGGCCTTTAAAGAAAGAAAAATGGCCAAGATACAGCCTACTGCACTATTCTGCTCCAGTGCGTTGGGCAGGACAGTGCATCTCTGAGGCATTCAGAGCTTCCAAAGTCCTAATGAGACTAATCTAATAATCGCTCCAGACTGAATAATTTTTTTAATTCAGTGTTATGCAACTGTCTGCCTGGCTTTCAATAGCCACTGGGAACTGTGCAGATTGTTTTTAGGAGAGAGAAATAAGATTAAACTGCAGGGTAATTGGAGGAGATGAAATGTAGGACAATTGCTAGGTGGAGTGGTCTGACATACTGCACATCCAGTGACTACACATATCCACAGGCTAAACCTGAGGCGTAATATTTGTGTACCCTGAAGGAATTTATCTTTCCCACATTCCAGGGTTTGTGTAACAGTAATTGAAGCCTCATGCTATGCTATCTTTCTTTTTCCCCATTTTATCTTCATTAAATAATTGCTCTTGCTTTCACAAGTTTGACGTTTCCAATTGCATATAATTGTAATACACATGAGGACAGAGTTTGTGCGTTCCTTTGCTGCCTCTGAAAAATCTGTCTGCAAATGCTTGGCAGATACATAGACCTGACATCAGAAATTGATTCTTAATCAATCTAGAATACCTACGAGGTTTCCAGCCATCTTGGGGCTCAGCAGTTAGCTTTCTGAAACTATGCTGGATTATTAAATAATACAGAGGACACAAATTTTCCAATTTAATGGACATTTTCTTTCTATTTAGTTCCTAAAGCACCTTAGATATTGTCTCTTTTGTGATTCAGACTAAATCTTGTTTGTCCACCTACTCCTTTCTTTATTGAGCAAACCAGACTTTATTAACTTTTCAGCTCTTATTGGTACTTACAAAGTGCTCCTGCTTTGTTCACCCAGTACTCAGTAAGACATAAATGGTGATGCACTTGCAGATTATAAATACATAATAGATACTTTTTTTGTCCTTTTCAAGAAATTTATAGCAATTCCTATAAAAAAACCCCAAAAGTTATTTGTGTTCAATCATTGTCAAACTACTAGAACAGTCAGAAGGATTAGATAATACAACATAAATTTAATTAAAAATCCAAGATCTATTGCAATTTAGATATTAGCTAAATTCAAATTCTGTAGTTTATTATATCAATATAGTCTCTAGTCTGACTAACAACCCTTTTTTCCACTGAGATCTGTATACTGAGTAAAACAGTTGTCATTATTCCTGGGGAATAACTAAAATAGTCTCTGGATATATATCCACATATATTAAATAGTCATTTGGAATAACTTTAGTATTTAGATCCAGATAAAAGTCTACAGTCGAATACATTCTGTATTGGTTTGTAAGCTTCTACCGTATGGCTCATGGAGAGATGCTGTGGATCTCAGCTGGAAGTCATGTTGTTTGACCAAGTGTCTTTTCTGAGCCCTTTTCCCACTGCAGATTGACTCTTTCATCTGCAATTGTGCTCATAAGGCACAATCTTAAAGCACCAGGCCAAAGGAGTGGGTCTACATAGTCAGAATGATCTACTCGGGTAATTATAATAAACATTGCTTGGACAGGGCTAAACCAGTTTATCTTTCAAAACAATTTTTATTGATAGTTTGAGCAGACTTCTTTGGCAGACAAACAATATAAGCTTACTGCAAGATTCTGAGTTTTTGTCAGCTAACTGGAAAATTCTAAGCAACACTTTTTCACAATATTTTTTTTAATAAAAAATTAAGTTTAACCTGAAGGGAAAGATGCCACAGCACAGTAACTACAAAACACTCAGCTCTGCCTACCTATTCAAAATTTAATAATTTTTTTCTTCTTTCCAGAATCTGTGGAAGTGGATAGTCTTTGAACTGAAAACTTGATTTGAGGAGTAACAAGTTCTAAAAGGTAGGAATCATAACTGTACTGTGTGACATGTGGCTCAACAGGGTATGACAGGAGAAACATGAATGTGAAGCTTGGTGTTCCATCGTGTTCTTCCAGAGTGAGCTCTTACTACATTTTGGAAAGGACACTTTTTACGATTTAGCACTTGGCTGAATGCTGGGTTAGATACTAATTCTGCATACAGGAACTGTGGCCCAAGCTTTGATGGAGGAGTTGGAATAGGGAGAATGGAAAATGCTGGACTTGCAAAAAAGTAGTAGAAAACATTACAGACAGCCTTTTGGGCTGCTACAGAAACCTGCAGACAGCAGTTCTTTCTTTTGATACTAAAACCACATATACTAGATCTAAGTCTTGCCTGAAGTATTTGTACATGCTATGCTGGGCACATTGTCCGTACACATTTGTGAAAAGGCAATGTATCTTCCAGTTCTTTATATCTTTACTCATTTTTTCTGCTTGTGGAAAATTAGACTTTATTTTCCTGACAGTTGAAAAAGATATTTTGCAAAAAAATGTGTTTTTAGCTTTGTCTGTCTTTGTTTGAAATTGCTGACATATATTTTGGGGACAACATACTGCTCTCCAGAAGCTTAAATTTCAGAGTAACTGGCCAGGCAATTAACCTACTGTGAGTTTTCTACATGTGATATTTTCAGTTTATGTGTATGCTCTATGAATTACTCCCTCCTTTTTTATCGTAACACTGTGCTTGTGTGAAAAGTTGTTTTACTAGACCTCAAAACTGTCACCAAGGGGCAGTATTTAAAAACTGTATCAGAGGAAGCAGCTGTTTGTATTAGCCATAGTATAGCAGCTCAGAGCTTTAGGTTGTCATATGGCTAATGTGTGAGTTCCACTGTATAAAATATATGACTCGTAGTGTCCTATGGAGTGCACCAGTATAATGGCTCTGTAATGGATATGGTGCTTGTAAGGAGAGTTCAAAAGTATTGTGGCTCAGTGAGCTACTGACCAGATGTATTACTGCCATTACCTTTGGTATATTGTTATGATGTAACAGATTTAATTTCTCTACTGTCTTACAATTATCATAGTTCTTCATAGTCTGGAGAACTGCCTTGATATTGGAGTGGGGTTTTGGTATCAACAGGAGAAAGTGTTTCCTTTTCTTTTGCAAATTTCAGCTTTTACAATGATTATGTGAGGCTCTATTTCACCCTTTGCTAATTAACAGTCTGATCTCCCCTCAGTACCTTGTTGTTCTTGTCCACTGAGAGTCAGTGTCTTTGTTATTATAATCCAGTATGTCTGTAGCTGAAATAAATAAGTCATTCATTGATGGCACATAAACATTA
This sequence comes from Pedionomus torquatus, assembly GCA_013398155.1. Lineage (NCBI taxonomy): Eukaryota > Metazoa > Chordata > Aves > Charadriiformes > Pedionomidae > Pedionomus > Pedionomus torquatus. The sequence continues at coordinate 156,916 of VZRU01006265.1, forward strand.
AAAATGCTAAAACAATAGTTTTAAAATTTAAAGGAGTAGTGATTCACTGAGATGCATTATTAATAAGCATAAATTATTGAGTTGACTCAGTAGTGCATCTACAGTTTAGAGATGGACTTGTGGTCCCTCGAGGGAATGTGGTCCCATGTAGAATTCTGCTCTGCCAGCTGGTTGAACAGCAATATTCTGTCAGCTGCGAGAGAAGAGTTACCTATGCCAGGCTGTGGGAGAGTGAGCAGGAGGCAGAGGACTCTGTGTGTTTGCAAATGCGTGATGTACATGGGAAAAAGAACCAACAAAAAACAAAACAAAACAAAAACAAAACAAACAAACAAACAAAAAAAAAACATGAAAAAAGATTTGCTTACTTTTGAGAAATTGGAGGAAGACAACTCAGTGATAGGACCTCCTGTTTAATGGAAATTGAATGGACATAAAACAATCTTTTCCATGTTTGTGCCTCTGTCTTTGCTCTGCTTTTTCCCTTCCTTCCTTCTAAATAGTTCTGTGTTATCCATTTACCCAACTATCCTCATTTTGCTGATGCAATTAAGCACACTGAGAAATGTATTTTCTTGTGCTTCTACATTGTTCGATGCATGAAACTAGTTTAAATTGTGCACTTCTCAGACAATTTCTCCTAAGAAACAGTTTAAAGTCTAAGGATGAAATTCTGCCCTAAACAAAATCAATTGGATTCCTTCTTCTAATCGTGATGAAGTTGAGAGTTTACAAAGAAATATTTTTTTTTCAGTAGCAATTGTTGTTGAAAAAGAGTTCACAGATCATGATTCAAGAGAAGAATGGGCCTGATTTAAATGTCATATTTAGGCATAATCTGTATAGGAGCAAGGGAACTTATGTTCAGCCAAGGATAGGATTGTAATTTATAATTTAAAGTTATATAATCCAAATATCACTGTTGGAAAGATTATCGTGCATTTTAGACCAAAGAGATCTACATTATGTTTTTTTCCTAAACAAACGTGGAGTCCCTTTGCATTTAAAGAGAAACAGAGAACTTCTAGAAATGCAAAATTATGGGACTGAAGCTGTATTTTCCTTGATGCACCCAGAATGACTGCCATGTGTGCCGTTCTCTGAATGCAACAAATTCTCACTTGTAAGCAACTTAAGTTCCACAAGCTACTAATTTGTAGTTCTGAGTTTACACTGATGCAACTGCATGTGACCTAAAAATGCACATCAAATTTGCTGTAGTAAAACTGACAGAAGCTTTGGTTTCTTGTTTAAAAGATTGCTTAAGAAGATTGACTAGTTTTGACGATGGAAACATTATTGTGATGTTACATTCTGCTACATCTCCTACACATTAAAGCAGAATCTTAGGTGCAATAGACTATAAATCTCTTCTTTAGATCGCTTAGCTATGCATCTAGTTTTATTGAAAGCAGAAAATATTGATTATGGGTTAAAGACAATTAAAATAATGGACCTGTAGCTGGCAGAAATTGCCAAGGGGTTCTTGGCACTGACAACATTTACCACATAAGCAGTGACTGTCAAATTTAATGAGCAAACATATTTTCCAGGAATAAGCATCTCACTCAACTCTATCTTACAGAACACAATTTTTATTAGATTTGTGAGCAGAATATTTTTAAAGGGGTAAAATAAAGGATAAGAAGGGCTCTAATTAGAGCTGAAAGTGATTCAATGTAAAGGAATCACATAGCCACTGGATTACAATATAGCACAAGAGAAGATATGCTCTCTAAGGCTACCTGTAGTGGAAAGTTCTTGCTTTCTGCAGAAGTCTCAGGATATCAGTGTACACAGTCGAGGCAGCTCTCCTGGTTTTGTTGTGTCTGTACTCAGATTAGCCCCATCAAACACAAGCCAAGGCTTTTATCTGAGCTTGCTGCCAGCACAGATAATTGCACAGTTAAAAGTGGCTCTGTCACAAGCCTTTGGGTGGCAAATAGCAGAACTGCCTTGGCATAAACTGGAAAGAAAGTTTTGGTTCCAAGAACCATATTTTTTTTCCTGCTTTCCTCTTAATGCAAGAGTGAGCCCTTTGCCAAAGCCGTGTGTTACTCAGCCTGCATTCCCAGGTGCCGATGAGGCCACACTGCCTGTGCTAGCTTAGAAGTGAAACCAAGTCTCGGGTCATTTCTTAGTCTTCCTCCACCTCCACCCAATGTTTGTGGGCCAGGTGAACTTCTGCCCTCAATAATACTTTTTCACCCTGAGTTGCTGCCAGACTATCACTAGTCAGGAGGGAGAAGGAAAAGAACAAACTATACATCGTTGCATTGCACCTCCTGAATATCATTGCAAGGTTACAAGATGGACCACTACAGGTCTTTACAGAACTGTTCTACTTAAATGATTACCTGCTGTTACAGCTCTAAAGCAAGTTCAAAGAGAGATAAGCAGATATTCGCACTCTTGATTTTGCTCCTTTGAAAATACCAATGTCATAGGGAGAAAAGAAAGAGCAGGGGTTTGAGGAAAATACTTCAGTGGTACAGAGGGTAAAGAAAAATGGAGGGAACAAGTATGAAAAACACACTTTTTGAGAGGTATATGTACGTGCATGATCTCTCATAAATATTTATTTTTCTAGTGGGGTAGAGGGGCTAAAGTCTCCACCATTTTTCCTATCTTATGGTAGTGCATGAATGGCATCAGTTGCAGCAATTCTTAGAGACTTGCTGAATATAGACCCAAGGTTTTATGGCTTCCATTCAAGTATGTCAGGAAGAAATTTTAGGAAACTTCTCAAGGATGCCTTTTTCTTGCAGCCCCTCTATCCCTGTTTTCTTGCAAGAAAAGTAACTCTCATCTGGATTCCTCTTCAATACTGACAGCTGCAGTACTTCCTTAAATGAAAGCAGTCAACACAAGCATCATTCCTGCTTGTGTATCCTCCTGTAGAGTTCATCTTCTTCATCCCATCTTGAATGTCTGGAATGTATCTACTCAGAATAGTGCCTGCTCTGAGAAAACATTAAATGATACTGTTTTCAATGTGCTGTGAAGGAATTTGTTATTATCCATGATGCAATAGTTGTGTTACAAGAGCTCTCTGAATTGCTGAGTGAGTTTATATTTGGTAACAAATGAGTTCATATCTTCATAACTGACATGGCTTTCTGTACAAAAACAACTTATGTCTATGGAGACAAAAAAAAAAAGAGACTTTTTACTAAAACTGGCAGCAAAATTTTTATCATTTCCCCTTCATTACTGTTTAATTTATTTATGTGAGAAACAATAAAAGTGAGCTCAGCTCTGCAGGAGCCACCAAAATTAAAATAAAATTACTGTTTAAAAGAAGCAGAAAGATGGAGGTAGTTCATTCTGAATTCTTAGCAATAAAAGTTGATAAGCTCTTTATCTATGGAGGGATCATGGGAAACTATCTAAACCATCTTCCTCAAGATTTATTAACATGAAAACATATACTAAGTATAAGAAGAATATGTAATAATAAAATTTCTTCTCAAAGTGAAAGAGATCCTGAAACATGATCTACTGATTATTTCCATTTAGTTTGAGTGTATGGAAATACCTTTCATATAAAATGAACAATTCTATTTGAAACACTATGGTCTCATATAATCATAGCATCCTTGCATACTCCAAATAACAAGTTTGAATGGAACAAGTGAATCCTGGGTAAAACTCCCCTGACCTCAATATCTTTACATTAGGGGTACATTTTGGCTGACATGTTTTGGAGATATACCTTATACAGATATCAAAACATGAATGAGAGGCTAATCTTTTTTATAATGCTGTGATGAATTGTAAAAGGAATCTTATAATGAACCTTACCATACCACACATCTATTATAGTAAAAACATTAATATATATATATATTAAAAATATTGTTTAACTATATTTTTCTTTACCATGCTACTTAGACTTCCTTTAAACAATAATTTTATGTGTCTATGAAATGTAAATTATTGAATTACAAAATGCCTCATAAGCATTACAACTGACAGGTAAATAAGAGCAAAGAAAAGCTAAGCATACTAAATCAGATGACTTGTAATTCAATTACAAATACCTCCCAAACCTATATAGTTGCAATATAATAAAAAGTGGGGTTTATTTTAAGTAAAAATACATTTGGTTCTCTAAGATATGGAGATAAGAACTGGGATAATGTACTTTAATTTTTATGCTCTTTTATGAAATGTGAGTAATTTTACCAGATCAGAATAAAGAATAGCTGACTTTGACACCTGTAAACTCAAGTTCAACCAGGTACTTACAAAAGACTGCACTCTTGCCAGTCCTTGTTGCCTTTTCAGAGGTCTTTGTATCTAGTACTTTTCTAAAGCCACAAAAAGCTTCTGGTTTGATTTCATTGCCTAACAACCTTAATCTGAAACAGCATAAAGCTGATAGCCTGAATGCCTTTGAGACCATTTCCCACAGCTTTCTCCTGGAGAATTTCATTCTCCCACAGAATTCTCTGTACAAACCCATGGCTTGGAGAGGAGTACTTGTCACTGGGTTAAAAACCGGCCAGAGGGATGGGCCCAGAGAGTGATGATGAATGGAGTTAAATCCAGATGGCAGCCACTCATGAGTGGTTGTTCCCCAGGACTCAGTATTTGGGCCAATTCTCTTCAATACCTTTATCAATGATCCAAATGAGGGGATTGAGTGTTCCCTCAATAAGTTTGCAGATGACACCAAGAGAGGAGGGAGTGTCAACCTGCTTGAGGGTCGAAACATTAAAAATATTTTGCAGAGACATCTGGACAGGCTGGATCTATGGGACAAGGCCAATGGGATGAGGTTCAAACAGGTCAAGTGACAGGTTCTGCACTTGGGTCACAACAATCCCATGCAGCGCTACAGGCTTGGGGAAGAGTGGCTGGAGAGTTGTCTGGTGGAAAAGGACCTGGTGGTGCTGGTTGACCATCAGCTGAATAAGGGCCAGCAGTGTGCCCAGGTGGCCAAGAAGGCCAACAACATCCTTACTTGTATAAGGAACAGTGAGGTGAGTATGACTAGGGATGTGAATTCCCCCTATACTCGACAATGGCGAGGCCTCACCTTGAGTACTGTGCTCAGTTTTGGACCCCTCACTACATGAAAGACATTGGGATGCTGAAGTGTTTCCAGAGAAAGGCAAAGAAGCTGGTGAGGGGCCTAGAGCATAACTCTTATGAAGAGCAGCTGAGGGGAACTAGGATTGTTTTCCCTGGAGAAAAGGAAGCTGAGGGGAAACTTTATCACTCTCTACAACTACCTGAAAGGAGGCTGTAGTGAGGTGGGGATTGGTTTCTTCTCCCAGGTAATAAGTGATTGGACAGGACTAATTGGCCTCATTAGGAAAAATTTCCTCACTGAAGGTGTTATTAAGCTTTGGAACAGGCTGCCCAGGGAAGTAGTGCAGTCACCATCCCTGGAGGTATTTAAAAGATGAGCACACATGGTGCTGAGGGACATGGTTTAGTGATGTTTTTTGTCAGTGGTAGGATGACGGTAGGACTTAGTGATCTGAAAGGTCCCTTACAATCTAGAAAAGTATATGATTCCATGATTCTATGCTTTGATAAAAAAGTTTGAGGAATTAAGATGGATGCCTGACTGTATATTTTAACCAGGATTTTTTAATCTACTCCCATTTTTTTGAAGACTGACATTTGATTTTTGGCAACAGTTAAATAGGACCTTGATATACTTTGGTGTATGCTATTGGAAATGGTGTTGATCAGTCATCGGGTGACACTTCACTGTCTTTAAAATGGGACTAAGTTTTTTAATCTTATGACAGTTTACAAGTTACCTCCCTCCCCTCCCTTGTCCGTCCTGTCTGATCCTGATCCTACAGTGGCAAAGGATGTAAAATATTCCCAGAAGACAAGACCCACTGGGAACAGCAGCCCTGTGCTAGTTCTGTTGTCACATCAGGACTTCCACAGCCATCTGACAATGCAGAAGTCCCCATTCAAAGATATTTGTGGTAGGACCATGTTGTGTCTGACATGATACTGCCGTTGCCACCTGTCTGCTGTTCTAATGTAGGTTACTGGCAATGCCGTGGGTGGGAAATGCAGGATTTGGAGGTGGATGAGAATAAATGTGAAACTGATAGATCCCTGATAGCACCCTAATAAGTATAGGTCTATTAAGTAACCTGTGGAGGAGTTGAAGGGAAACTTGTGTACTGTCAGGAATGAAGGACGTGAAGGACTATCAGAGAGCAGTTTCTAACACAGACTCCTTGTTAGGTACCACTGCAATACCTTCATAAATTGTTAATAAAAGAGTTTTTAATTAGTTACCACTTCTGAAACAACCAACATCTAGCTTCTGTTTCCTGATTCTTTTACAGTTGCAGCAACTTGAAAAAGGGACTAACTGGAAAATGGGAAATCTTTTACATATTAATTCAGGAGGGAAATACAATATGTGACCTATGGTCTTCCATAAAAGTTGGTTGAAATCCTGCACATTTTTGCCTGAATTTTTTTCTGAAATTGGTTTGTCCAAAGGATTCTGTTCATCCAAGCACATCATTTCAAATAACAGCAGGCAGGTGTGTCTAAAGCATGACTGTATTGTTAGACAGACCCCCAAAGTCTTTGCTTTTGATGACTGGACTTGTAACCTGCCTATAATAAAATAAATGACACTTTTACAATTACTGTCTGTGAGAGCTTGGTCAGGGTCCAGGAAAGTTTTCCTGCAGACCTTTCTGTTTCTGAGCAGAACCATATTCCAACAGGTCTGAGGATATCTTGACCGGTACCTTCAACTTGGGCAGTGAATTTTCCTTCTATATATGACAAAGCATTTCTTAGATTTCCATGTATATTTTAAAAAATCTAACAAAAAGCTTTCTGTAGTGGGAAGAAAAAGGAATACTCTACTTGTGTAATGTTTGTATGATTCCATAAAACATTACTAGAGGTCATTCAAGTTTCTTAGAATTTCTGTTACAATCAGATAGTGCTGAATTAAATGAAATACGTTTATCAACAAATTAATATCAAGATTCTTATTTATTTTCACACAGTCTGAAGAAACCTCTCCCAGATTACAGTTTGTGGGAAGTAAATCTACTGAAATCATATGCAGGTGAGCTCTCCATGTGACAGGATTTACTTTCTGCTCTGACACTGTATGAAGGGGATTAGGGTGATATTGCTTCTACAACTAGGATTTCCAAAATGTCATTTTATTGTAAAGGAAACTTCTTTCCATACACTGCAACACTTTCAGGATAGGCAGGTCCTCTGTCCTATCTCTGTTTCCAACTGTGTGGAAGGAGAACACTACTCTCTGCCAGTGTCACAAGTTTCTGCTTTCAGTGTCTTCCTGTGCTTATGGTCCAAACCCAGGAAGAAAATTGACATTTCACTGTTAATTTTAGTGGTTGTTTGGCTTGGCAATTAGTCCTTAGCTGCTAACAGGCCAGATGTGGATCTCACCCATGCAATTTCATAGCGCTGCCACTGCAAAACTACATAAACTTTCTTTAGATACACATTAGTAAAAATCAAATGTCAAACATCATTGCTTGTAGAGGCATATTGTTATATCCATGTTACAGTTCAGAATAGTATACTACTGAGCTGCACTCAGGGGGACAAAATTCAATTGCAAAGAGATCAGATTAACACAACTGCTCTGATTCCACCTGTTCTTAACATTTATGTGTCTATGAAGGGACAGGCACAGGTTGATTAGAGCTGTTCTTAATACAATAAAATATTAGATAGCACAGCAACCATATCTCTGTTAAAGTTGGCAATATATTGTTATATAACCACATTCTAACCCCAGATTTTGTGTTATCTAAGAAAAATGATTTATAAGTGTCAGCAACAAACTTTCTCTGCATCTTTGTTTTATGGCTCTGTGCACGTAGTATTTAGAAGCATGAAATGCATGTGTGTCAAGCATTAAAGTATATTAACATAAAATGGCTTTGTACTGCTGTGAACATATGTCCTTCACTAGCAGCATCTCTGATGCTGTGTGATAATAGCTAGGAGAAAAAAATGCCTTTTGTCCCATAAATGATGCTGGTTTCAAGCTAATGTAAGCATTTGAAATGACAAGCTAGTGTACAGATGTACAAGCTCTTAATGAAAATTTGCATTTTCTTAATGAAAATCTGCATTTCAATCTGCAGATCAAATCTACTCCTCTGCTAGGTGATGAGTGTAGAAGGAGGAACAACTGAATTGTCTAAAAATTTTAATTATATTATTGAAAAAAAATCTGTAAAAGCAACTTACTACAGGTAAATCTTGGTAAATGGTTCATGTATGTGAATAGCATAGATTTTTAAGGCTATGTCCCCAGACTTCCATGCACCTTTAGTAACACTTTAATACCCAGTTAGACCCAGGATTATATTTGGCCAGAATATTACATATATAACTCATAACATTATAGACATCATGGAATCGGCAAAATGTCTAGGCTGGAAGGGACCCCTGGAGATCATCTGGTTGAACCTTCTGTTGAAGGCCAGGCCTCAATTGAGGTTACCCAGGGCCCTGTCAAAGGGTTTCTTGAAAATATCCTGTGAGGAGAATTTTACCACTTCTTTGGAAAATCTATTTCAATGTTTATTTGTTCTCATGGTGAAAAGCTTTTTTTTTTTAATTTCAAGATAGAATTTCCACCGAAACAATTTGTGTCTGTTGCCTATTTTGTGCCAATGTGAACAGATTGCCTCAATCTTCTTTGTAACTAACTATGAAGTGTTAAAAGACTGTAATTAGATACCCCCTGAGACAACTCTGTCCTGAACAGACCAAATTTCTTCCACCTTTATTCGTATTTAAGGTCCTCCAATCCTCTCATCAAGTCAGTGACCCTCTGCTAGATTCTGTCCAACTTTTCAGTCTCTCTTCAATTGTATAATCAAAACTGGACACAAAATTACATCTGTAGCTTAACAATTATCAATTACATTGAAATAGTCACATCCTCTGATCTGCAGTTTATTCCCTCTTGCTGTTAAAACCTTGGGCATGGTTTCTATTCCCCGTGCAAGTTCTCTTACGTCCTTATAGAGCTTTGATTAAATAACACCTGTGGAGTCCAAGTTGGATCTTTGGACATACTATACCATGGAGTTACATAGGTATATGGGATTTGTGTGAATTTGGGATCAGGAAATTAAAAGGAGTTTCTGTATCAGGCCAATATGTTCTACAGCTTGCTGGTTAACTCGTGGCACTATTTTCTTATCTCCTCTTTGGCGACTAAGTATTAGCTGTTCCAAAAACATTTGAAAAACATTAACTTGACCATCATCTAGAAAAGATAGACAAAGAAAAATCTGCAAATGTCTGTGCAAGCATGTGCCTGCATGGTATTTCTGAATAATCAAAACCACTTAGTTCTAATTTAAATCACTTAGTTTGTTTATTTGTAGAAGATTTTTTTTTCAAGCACAAAGAAAAAAACATAATGGAAAACAATTCATTGAATCAATTAAAATAATTAATACTTTCAAGAAAATACTGACCTGCTTACAACTATATTTCATCCCGTGTGGATGCTCTTGGCAAGACCAAGGTGGCTTGCCCCATTCTGAAGCATACACTGGTGTTTACAGGGTGAATCTAGCCAATTTTCCAGTTGGAGGTCAAAAATGCACCCACAGACAGCCTTCTTGTGATAAAGATAATCCTGGATGAGTGTGTCCTCTTCTCAGGAGGAACCCTGACTTTATGGATTATTGTCCTATGTGGATTGCTTTGATTCTTTGACCTGGAAGGTGTCCAGGAACTTCTTGTCCTCTGCTTTTACTATCGTACATACCTTCATCATTTTCAAGAGGGGCATTCCACCATGCTGTTTAGAGTATGTTCCCCTGAAGATCTTAAGGAATTGGAAAGCCTAAGGTTGGTAACATCATTTATGTAAAACATTTATATAGAATTTGTCTACCATTGAGAAGTAATAATCCTCACCATATCAAAACTTCCAAAAATGCACAAGCAGGCAATCATCATCAGCCTTTTCTAATGCACAGCTGCTTAGCACACCTGTTACAACATGACTGGCTTTCCAGGGAAATGTGAGGGAATTAGTGCTCAAAAATCTACCTACTTCGCCAAGAGCAAGAAGTGGGACATAAAAATGTTAAGTCTTATTAGGAAACGCCAAACTCATGATGTTCAAACAAACGTTAACCACAATGTATTCCTGCCACCTGTATAGTAAAACCTTTTGTGTAATAATATAAACAAATATTTTTGCACGTGTACTATGACATCCACAGTATTTTCAAGCAAAAAGAAAAAAATATTTTTTCTCCTTGACATTTTGCAGCAACACATTTTTTCCTATTGAAAATTCATCCAGTATGTGAGGATCTAAGTTATTTTTGTTAGTAAAAGACACTCAGAGAAAAAAACAATATACTGACCTCATAATCTAAAGTGTTAATTATATTTAAGACACTAAGTAGTAACAGATGCACCTCAAAGAACTAAGTGCTCACATCAGCCATATTAAATTTGCTGATTACATTTGCCAAATAAAAAGCTGGTTAGGAGCGAAGGCAGGTAAAATCAAGACGATGAAGCCGAGCCTGTGAAGAAGGATTGTACGTGGCTCAAGGACCCCTGAAAAAAGCTGTCTTTTTTCCCCTTTCTCAGCATAAGCATTTTTCCCTTAATCCTCAGCTCCAGTTCAGTCAGGTCTAGCACATTTTTCTAATTTTTCTAATAATAGGTATTTCTGCACTATCTCTGGCCTCTTATGTCTCACTTCCATTCTTGGAACTGGAGTGTCTTCACCCAAACCTGTGTTGTCTCTGTCCAATTTCAATGTACACCATTGCTCCTGTTGTTGCATAATAACTTAATTTCACAAGCAAAATTCAACAGGACTAATTGTATTAAATCATCTTTGACATAATTTGTCCCTGTATTATTTGGAAAAACATAAATATGTAGTGTTTCTCTTATGTATTCCAGGAACTTAGATATTTTGCAGAGCACTGTTCTAAAAATGCCCATAGGGCCCATGAATATGCTGTGCCATTTCGGAGCAGGCTGCCGTGTCTGCATGAGCATGTGGAAATGCCAACTTTAACATCTCTATACACCAGATTTTGTCCATTTGGAAGATCAACATAATAAAAAATACCTCCCAGGATGGTGGTGAGACTGAGTTCACACTTGTAAAATAAATTATTTTAGAAAATAATAAAAATAACTACAAAAGCAAGCCAAATACTGTATTTCTCTAAAAATCCTCTTCATTTTATAAAATAATCACCATTATTATCTCTATTTTTGTTGCAGAAAAACTTAGACACGGGGAAGATATCTGACATGTCGCGAAGTTAGTATTAGAATCAAGACTTGAACCCTGACACCAAAGTCCAATTCACAAACTAGTAAAAACATAATTCTTATACAGCCTTGTTTTACTGTTTTTATACCAACAATCTTCAATGATAATTAAGGCAGAAGTATGGCCAAAGCAATAGCTGGTGTGCTTGTGCTGTCTCTACTTCGGTGATGGTAATGCTGCAGAGATAAATATGTTAATTATATCAAAACCTACGTTCGTTCCTTTTTAAATTGCTAGTGCAGTCATACTGTCGTGAATTTAAAAATGGAATCCAATCTGACTTTATCAAAAATAGAGGCTGTCTAAAGCCCTTAAGGAGAAAAATCAACCTTTCTTTTTTTTTGTGGTGTTGTGTTTTTTTTTTTCTCTCTCTCTGACAAAAGGCTAAGGGGAAAGAACAACATTTTGTTGTTTTATTTCTGAAAGAAGGTTTAAAAATTACTGCTGTGCAGCATTTCCACATAAATAATCAGACAAACTCAGATTTCTCACAATGTTTTCATCTTGATACTACTTTTTACATCTGAGTTGTTCTTAGCACTTATAAGGTAGATTCACTCATGTTACAGATACCATTATGCAGATAATCATCATGGCTTAAAATTGAATATAATTAATTGTTTTTCCTTGTATGTATATAAATTAAACATAACAGCTTCAGCATAAAACAACTGAGAATACACCTCATGTTTTCAAGAGATAAGATTGCATATTTTTAATTATTCAAATGGTAATGTGGTTCTCATCACTGTCATTGTATTAAAGTGTTGGTGAATGTTAAAAACCATTCGGAATAACAAAAAAAACTTTTGTACCACTGAAAGTAGGAACCACATGCTAGCAGAATACAATATGACAAAATTTTCGTGTAGTAACCTAAGATTTCATACAACATGAAAATGAAGAAAAGTGAGTATATTTTAAATCCTCTTTTTATGGTAATCATATTTCAGGACCCTGCTGGATGAAATTGTAATGAAATATACAAGAGAAAACTGGAGCACAATTTTAGAAGATGAGATTTAGGAGTATGAAAATATTTGCTCTGATTCAGGATTGGTAACACTTGATGCAGTGTGGTGTAATTCCCTTTCATGACTCAACATAATGAGGAAGTTAATTCTTCCTGGTTTCCTTCTCCTACTTGTCAAAGAAAGCTTTTCCTGCAGGCATTTATTGTTCTTTTACCTCATTTAACCAAAATGAAAACATTTTAGGACATTTTATGATTTTTGAATATAAATCATTCTCATTGAATATCAGACTTCTGCTATTTTTAAAGAACTCCACCAAAGGTGAACTACCTGCAATCTATAGAGCAATAAACAACTATATATGTTATTTTGGTGGTAAATTTATGACAAGCACAGTAGGAGTTAGTGGGTAAAATATCAAATACAGTGTTTTTTCAGCTTAACATCGAGAGCCACATTTCCTAAATATTCTTTTTACTCATCACTATAAACCATCAGCTTCCAGGTTTCTTTCTGAATTTGGTGGAAATCAGGTCAATTCCTGCAGAGACACTGTGTGGTGTTTGCCTTTTAGTGGGCATGGAACAACCTCAGAGTGTTTGCAGTAAGTCTGAAACTGCTTTTTTTAATGCTGTATTGTTGTATCTATGGTACATACAAACTGATGTAAATCAAATATTATTATCAAAGTCCAAGATTTTGTCACAGTTTTAAAGACAGAGTGATTATCGTGAAAATAAAGCTGATAAAAGTACCACAGAGATCAATTGTCAAATTTGCTTCTTTTGTATATCAAATATCACAGAGAAATAGAATCCTAGAATAATGGAGTCACAGGACAATTCAGTTTGAAGGGACTGCTGGAGATCATCTAGGCCAGCCGCACTCTTAAAGCAAGGATAGCTTTAGTCAGATCTGTTTTTTCAAGGTCGTATTCAGACAATTTCTGGAAACTTTCAGGTTCCAAAGCCTCCTTAGGCAAATTATTCCTGTATTTAATCACCTTCATGTCAAGGTTTTTTTCCTCATATCAAAATGGAATTTTCTTTGTTGCAACTTTTGTCTTTTGCCCTTTGCCCTATTGCTGGGCACCTCCAACAAGCAGCTGGCTCTAGTGACTTGTCTACACACTCTCTCCCGGTAAAGGAAGATTGCAATTACTTTTCTCCTTAGTTTTCTCTTCTGCATGCTAAATAAACTTGGTTTCCTTGACCTCACATTGGTTTCAGCTCTCTGCTGATCTTAATAGCCCTCCACTGAATTCTGCAGGTCCTCAGGTTCTTTCCTGTTGAGCTGTTTTCCAGCCAGTCAGTTCCACAGGACACCAGAACCTCTCTCACCTCAGTGTATCATGTCCTGCTTCTCAGAAGTTCTAGATCTTGAGACAGCCAAGTTCCAAACTGGTTCATTTCTGCCTCTCAGAGAACAGACATAAAATGTCATTACCACTTTATTCCAGCTGTGTTTGGAAGATGCATTTCTGAAAAACAGGAAGGAGACAAAGAAATGAAATATATGTAGAACCTAGAAAACAGATATCACAGTAAGTCATTATTACTCTGTCTAGAATGCTTTTTTGTGCTTTGGAAGGACATTGCCAAGTAATTTTCCAAAATATACTTCATGTTTTATTGTTATTTTAGGCAACATAAAAAAATAACATACAGCGACACAAAAGCTCTTAGATTCTAAATTGCAAGCATTACATTGCAAATGACAAGAACTTTCCTTTAAATTGCCTGTAATATTCTCTTAAAACCTGAACTTCACTGTCAGCCCAAGTCTTGCTTTGTCCCTAGTGAGCCTCATCTGTAGATTTGTTTGGGTTTTGGTTTCCACATGGTAAATTTTTGTTATCTAATTTCTAATAAATCTTCTTTTACGACACTCACTATCCAGTACCAGCAACATTTACAGCCTTTTATTTTAACACTCAGTTATTTTACAGTTCATTGTGCAATTGACCTCTAAGGGGTCCACGATATACTGTTTAGTGCACTGCTACTTTGTTCAGACTTTTACAACTGTAAAATCAATATACAGTTATGGTACTCAGTTTTCTGAAGAATGTGCACAGTGGTGTTGCCTATCCTTTGAAACGTTATCAATTAAAGCAGCAGCTGTGTTAGAGATGTCACTTTGTCTATTATTTCCCTTATCTAAGAATACCCATAATACAAACATAAATTAGCTCAGTGCTGTGAGACCCTGAATTCTGACTCTCCTGTGATTCCCAGGCTTTCCATTCAATGTGTTAAGATAGACAGATTTTTATTCCAGAAGAGTGATGTTTGCTTCTTATCACTCCAGAAGAGTGATTGCTGTTCATGGCCAAAAAGCCTGGAGGGGAAGTATTATCATATGCATTTATTGACCCCTGATATTTGCATTTTTTCAGTCTTCTGAACTCCTTACAAATGTCCACTTCTGTGATGAAATGAGTATTTAATTAGCATGGCCTTAGCCTTACAAGGATAAAAGAGGGATAACATTGAAGCACTGAATCCTGCAGGACCACTCTCACTATCTCTCTCAAAAACAAATCCCACACACAAGTAATTAATTCCTGAAACATGGCACACAGATGAAAATGCACCAAACCTCAGTGTCTTCACTATTCACAGTCCTCTGGTGCAATCTCACCATGGTTTGTGCCTTCAAGTAGCCTGACAGCCTCCAATGAGACTCTCACTAGGGTATGCACTACATAACTTCAGACTCATATTATCGGACCAATACCGGAAGTTGCAACACAACTGTTGCAACACAACTGCCAGGTGTTTTGAACAAAAAATCCCTTGAAATATTAATTATATCTAATGGTTACGGGATATTCTTCACAGAGAACACCCAGAGCCAAATGCTCTGGGAGCAATGCAGTATGCATGAATAGTATGTTCTACCGGGAGTTAGCCCCGGCAGCAGGGATATGAGACAGACTGTGCCATATGACTTGAGGCCAAAATCTCTTCCTTTCCTTTGTCTCATAGTCTTGATGAACAACTAGACTACATGCTCAGTGTTCATAGGTGACTTTCAGGTTATCGTAGTCTTACATACTGCAAAAACAGTAGTAAATGGCAATAATCCAGTTTTAGCAATAATTTATTACTTTCGTTATAACTACCTATAGGAAAGGAATTTTTCTAAGCCAGAGTTTACAGTGTATCACCTACTGATGACACAATTTTCTTCATTTGTAGAGATAAACTCATTTTATACAACCTAAATCAAAAATATATTTTAACATGTATTTTCATTACACATTTATTCAAATTACTGTATTGTGCAGTTGTACACTTATTTCCAAAACTTAACTTCTCAGTCCTCTTCCCTTTATTGTGTTTTGTCAGTAAGACAAGCAGAATTGGAAGCATATAGCACCAGATATTCTTCTTTGGGTCATGGAGCTACATTGTCCCTCCATATTTCAAGAGTTCTGCAGTAAGACTTTTCAGTGATCTTAACTCTGAGTTTGGGAGCAATGTGCAACCCCTAATGGAATGTAACTAGGAAATACTGTGAAGTTGTTTATTTGTTGGTTTGTTTGGGTTTTTTTAAGTTTAAAGCTAGATATCACAAGATTTCATACCCTTACTGAACAGAGAGGGAAGTTCTTTTTTTTGTGTTCTAAAACCTTTTCTCTATACCTACTGATCCAATCATGTTAATAATAAATTTTCTGTTTGCTATGAGATACCATGCTTGTTTCATATTAACTTGTCTAATAAAAAAACACTCATATTCATTTTCTTTGGAGAGTCAGAACAGTCTCTCATTCTACGAACTCTAAGTGAGTTCCCAAATTTGCCATTTGCACTGTCTTTTTTTTATTTTTTTCAACTTGTCTCACTTCCACTTCTCTTATAGTTGCCTGTCTAGCATTATTTCAGAGCTAGTTGATCTTCTTATTTCAGTTTAGAATACTGTTACCAGTTTCCCAGTTAATTTAAATAAGCAGTCTTCTGGTTTCTCCTAGGATTCAATGTATTTCTTTCAGAATAAAATAATAGCTTTGAAAATATAACTATTTTTTATTTGGTACCTCCATACATCACATATTCAGTGGCTATATACTCAGGTATGAAATATTTCCTGCTTGAGGGTTTTTTCCTAAACATCTTCAAATTTTATGCCCTACTTAAATTAAAAAAATATTTAATAATTAAACTAAGAGACTGTCCACTAGACCAAATACATATAAGACTACAATTCAAATGAATTAATTATAAACTTAAAGCAAGAAGTCACAGCATGGAGATCTATCAAAGAATGCTGAAAGGTAGTATTACATAATGCCACCTTGTGGATGCTTCACAGACCTCTTAGAGGGGATAGAAGAAGAGTTAGATAAAGAAGTAACTTTCAGGTTGTTCAGTTTGCAGACTATTTAAAGGTTTTCAAAGAAATAGGTAGTAAATTAAAATGAATTTGAGCTTGATTTTCCTCAAGACAGACTTCTCAAATACTTCATTAACACCTTG
The DNA here is from genome assembly GCA_013398155.1 of Pedionomus torquatus. Lineage (NCBI taxonomy): Eukaryota > Metazoa > Chordata > Aves > Charadriiformes > Pedionomidae > Pedionomus > Pedionomus torquatus. The sequence goes on from VZRU01006265.1 coordinate 173,700, forward strand.
GAGATTTTGAAAACAGAGAAAATGAGACTGCAAGATTTTCAGTGTTAACAATCTTTAAAAAAGTTGCAGTGTGATTTAGTGTTTTGATGTGAATTCTTGATAATACCATTAAGAAAGCCACCCTTTAAAACATTAATATTTGAAAATTTGAAATTCTCAAAATTTGCTGCAAAAGGCTTATCATAAGCTGCCATTACTATATTTGCTGAAAGAAAATGTAGAGAACGTTGAGTTATTTCTACATTGAAAAAAACTTTCACTTGTAAAAGACAGAGAGTGCATAATTGCAGGAAAAAAAATGAAAATAATCTTTATGAGTATGTTTATGAGACATATGAGCTAAAACAATGTCTTTCAGGTATACTATATGAGACATATGAGCTAAAACAATGTCTTTCAGGTATACTACTGAAAAAAAATGTTGTTACTTGAAATTTGTTTAAGCATTTTGCACTTACGTACAGACAAATATAACTTTCAAAAATTCATATTTTGAACTAAAAAAAAAAGTGTTTACGATTATGACAAAAGACTATTTTTTCGTAATTAAATATTTTATCTTTCCCAACAAACTGTTTTTGCTTTGGAATGTAATTAATTAATAGAGGTTGAATTCACCCCCAAATACCAAGTAGAATGAAGAAAAAAACTTAAACTGAAATACATGTTACCTAGATAAAGTACTTTAACTGACATAATCAAAATTATATTTTCATCATATTTTGCAGTTTGAAAAACTTGTTATTTGGATTTTTCTGATTTTTTTTCTACTAAGGAACATTATTTCTTACTGACATACACTGTGGTAACATTGTCAGGGTCGTTTGTCTGTTTAAGGGGTTTAGACTAACTCATTGACCCACGACCATAAAATTCTTAGAGAATGCGTCTAGGCTGACTGGTACTCTCCTCTCTCCTGTCTGCTGGAAGCATATTTTGGAGTAGGGTCTTTTATTTCTACCCAGTTTTTCTTGCTAAGGGAATGACCTGATTCAGCTGAGACTGATGTTTACATATGAACCTACAAGTGCAGTGTGTACGTAACCCAACCTCGTAACATAGACCAAGACTCATGCTCTTTTTATAGAAATTTTCTATGGATTTGTGATCTCAAATCAGGCTTAGGCAAAAAACTCAGTGGTGAAAAAAATATATGGAATAAATGAGAATCATAAATTAAATTCAGTGCACTCTGCTTTGCTTGTATCCATGATGACCTTTTGACTTGTAACAGTTATCTAACATAAAAGGAGCATGCAGCTGGGCAGATTTCCTTTAAGCAAGAGCAAAAGTTAATTTCATTGAAAACTAACAGTAGAGTCTGTAAGATTTTTAAACTGATTTTTTGAGTGTTTCCTAAGGAACAATTAACCATCAGGTATGAAAGACAATGATCAGCTCACAAGCTAAAATAAATGCCACAAGGTACAGAATTTGACAAGCATACATGAGGTCATAGAATCATAGAATGGTTCATCTTGGAAGGAACCTTAAGGATTGAGAGTTCCAACCCCTCTGCCATGGGTAGGGACACCTCCCACTAGAGCAGGTTGCTCAAAGCCTCATCCAGTCTGGCCTTGAACACCTCCAGGGATGGGTATCCACAACTTCTCTGAGTAAGCTCTTCCCGTGCCTCACCACCCTCACAGAAAAGAATTTCTTCCTAATATCTAATCTAAATCTATTTTTTGTCAGTATAAAACCATTACTCCTCATCTGATCGCTACACTCCCTGATAAAAAGTCTTACCCCATCTCTCCTGTAGGCCACCTTCAGGTACTGGAAGGCTGTTATAAGGCCTCCACAAAGCCTTCTCCAGGCTGAACAATCCCAACTGTCTCAGACTGTCTTCATAGGAGAAGCGTTCCATCCTTATGATCATCTTCATGGCCCTCTGCTGGACCTGTTCCAACAAGTCCATGTCCTTTCTGTTCTGCAGACTTCCAAAGCTGGACACAGTAATCCAGGTGGGGTCTCACCAGAACAGGGTACAGAGGCAGGATCACCTCCCTTGACCTGCTGGTCACAATTCTTTTTGTGCAACCCAGGATGGGGTTGACTTTCTGATCTGCCAGTGCACATTGCTGACTCATGTTGAGCTTCTTATCCACCAACACCCCCAAGTTCTTCTCCCCAGAGCTGCTTTCAATCCATTCTCTGCCAGTTCCTGATCCACTGAGGTGTCAGTCCATCAAATCTATGTCTTTCCTGTTTAGAGACCAGGATGTCATGCAGGATGGTGTCAAACACTTTGCACAAGTCCAGGGAGATGACGGTTTTTGCTCTCCCCTTATCTACCAATGCTGTAGCACATTCATAGAAGACGACCAGATTCATAAGGCACGACTTGCCCTTTATGAAGCCATGTTGGCTGTCACCAATCATCTCCTTATTTTCCACATGTCTTACGCAGAGATNAGGTCTTGAACATTGTCTTCACCTACAGTGCAGTGAAGCAGGTTCCTTAGAAGGTCTTGAACCTTGTCTTCACCTACAGTGGCAGTGAAGTCAGGTATATAGGGCACTTTACAGGAATTAAGAATACATACATTTCTTTCTGAATGTGCTACAAAATCATAAGGTGCCTTTGAGAATTAGTTTATAATCTCTACAACTCAGTTTTTTATGTCTATAAAATTATAATATTGGCCAAAGTGCATTGTGTTTTGAAATCTATGGATTAAAAACATCATTTCAGTAACAAATAAATAGAATCATAGAATCATCATAGCATGGTTTAAGTTGGAAGGGATGTTAAAGATCATCTAGTTTCAAACCCCCTGACATAAGCAGGGGCACCTCCTACAAGACCAGATTGCTCAAAGCTCCATCCAGCCTGGTCTTGAAATGATAGCTAGTACCTAGGTATTACAATCTTTTTCTCAGGTCAGTTATGAATTGTGCCAAATCCATTCACAAATTAAAAAAAAAAAAAGAAAAAAGAGAATCTCAGTCTTACAGTAGACATCTAGACAAAAAAAAATTAATATGATGGCTATATACATGTCCTTACAGATGTTGTACAAAAAATGGTCCTATAAAGTACATAACTTTTCTGAATTAGCCTTCTTAGGAGGATGGAACTTTATGTTAGTATCTGGGTTATGAATGTTTGGGATTTCTGTGGTATATTTTGTTATGTAGCACATGGTTAGCAGGAATCCAGGAAATACCATACACACTTTTCAGATACCTAGCTAGAAAAGACAGGGAATTAACAGATGTGGGTTATAGAATTATAGAATCATCCAGGCCAGAAGGGACCTCCAAAGGTTTGACATCCCTGCAGTCATAGGAACACCCCAAAATAGACCAGGCTGCCCAGGGCCTCATCGAGCCTCACCTTGACTATCTCCTGGGAAGGGACCTCAACCACCTCCTTGGGCAACCTGTTCCAGTGTTGCACCACCCTCAGAGTAAAGAAATTTTTTCTAATATCCAATCTAAACCTGCTCTTCTCCAACTTAAAGCCATTGCCCCTCATCCTATCACTGCAGGCTTATGTAAACAGACTCTCTCCCCCAGCCTTCCTGTAAGCCCTCTTCAGGTACTAGAAGGCTGTGATTAGGTCTCCTCAGAGCCTCCTCTTCTCCAGGCTGAACAACCCCAGTTCCCTCAGCCTATCCTCATAGCAGAGGTGCTCCAGCCCCCTGATCATTTTGTGGACCTCCTCTGGACCTGCTTCATCAGGTCCATATCCTTCCTATATTGAAGGCTCCAGACCTGCACACAGTACTCCAGGTGGGGTCTCACCAGAGCAAAGCAGCAAAATCCCCTCTCTGGATCTGCTGGCAACACATCTTTTGAGGCAGCCCAGGATGTGATTAGCCTTCTGGGCTGCAAGTGCACACTGCCTGCTCATGTCTAGCCTCTTGTCCATCAAGTACTCCCAAGTCTCTTTCCTCACTGCTGCTTTCTAATACCTCATTCCCTAGTCTGTTCTGATAACGAGGATTGTTCTGGCCCAGGTGCAAAACCCTGCACTTGCTCTTCTTGGACCTCATGAGGTTCATCTGGGCCCACCTCTCCAGCCTATTCAGGTCCCTTTGGATGATGTCCTATCCTTCTTGTGTCCTATCCTTCTTGTGTATCGACACCACCAAACAGCTTGGTGTCATCTGCAAACTTGCTAATGGTGCACTCGATCCCTCTGTCTATAACGTTGATAAAAATGTTAATCAGTACGGATCCCAGCATGGGCCTTTGAGGGATACTATTTGTGACTGCTCTCTGTCTGGATTGTTTGATCTGACTCAGAAGTGTACATACTAATGACCTTCTCTGTGGCTAGCCAGATGCATGAATTCTGTGATGGAGAGTTTTCTTTTTATGAATGATATTTCTGATAGAATTATGTTGTAAAATTATATGTATTCATCCATAAGATTCTGTCCTTCACTTTCAGATAAATGACTTGTCATTTATGTCTGTCACGGAGTCACAGAGCAAGGCTATTTAAGCTGTCAGCATGAGTGACATGGCAAAATCATCATATCAAACAAAAGGAAACTTTCTGGATTAATCTAGAAGTATAGTTTTCATGCTTATTAAAAGCTGAAAGATTTCCATCATTTTCAATATTTCATCTTGTACTGCTTCATCCATAACTGGTGACAAGAAATGACAACATTGGCTCAATATTCCAAAAAATGACATTGATGTGAAGTGTTGGCTTGAGAGTAGTGATGTGCTCTACAAATGCAAATACTGCTCTTTGAAGGTTTCTTGTTTTTTGGGAACTCTGCCATGAATTTCACTTTTCTCATTAAATAAAGTGACCTATGTAATGACTTTATACATGATGGAGACATCGGTAGTATTCTGTTGCATGTATCTGCAAATATTGAGAACAGTGAACTTTGGAGTGATCATCTGACAATTGGGAGACTTATATTACTCTGTTATTTGCCATACCATGACATCCACTCGTGGGAAAATGCTAACAGTCATTCACTGTACTGATTTCGCTTTCCAGAAAAGCCATCATCATTTGTGGTATTACTGAAAATGATATTTCAGTCCACGAGATACAGATTGTAAGGAAGCTGAAACACCTACCTCTTTAACACCTACCTAGAAACAAAAGCCATCAATGATAAAGGTTAACAATTAAGAAACTAGCAAGTGTAATACACATAAATATAAGGTGTCTATCGAACTTCATTATAGTCAACTTCTCAACTGTCTTCTGAGAAAGGTATATTATTATTTTTACCTACAAGTGAAGTAGCATGAGGTACCTAGAGGATAAGGAAAATTGTCTCTTGTCAAACAGTATTTGAAAGGAAAAGACAGAAATCATATTTGAATATTGAGTATTTAATTTTTTTCTCTCCAAGGACTCAACATCATCTACACCGTACAGTCCAAATTACATACATACTGGTATATATGATTGTAGTTGTGCAAAGTGAGTATTATACAACTGCAAGCCTAGTGATATGCAAATATAAAAGACAGCTCAAAATAAATTTATTTTAAATCAGTGTGAAGGTGTGGTCCTATGGTTTTTATTTAATTATTATAACAATTGTCATGGAAAACTGATCATATGTGTGAGATGAGTGAATATAAAGATATCTACAGAAGCTCAATGGTACTTGGAATTTTATTTGGTGGATAATGAAATTTTTGTTGCTTTAAGAGTGACAATATTATGGAAGGCTTACACATAGGCGAACTAGGCTACTGCTCCATATATACGGAGCAACACGTATTAGTCCCTCATATGATTAGTCCCAGTCCAAGTTTGTCCATGCAGTATTCTACATAAATAAGGTCTTACATAGATTATCCATCCCAGGGACCAATCTACTTGCCTTTATGTGGATTCACACAAAATAGTGGATATGAACAGTCAAGATACATTGTTGACTCAGCTTTTGCTGGACAAATGAAAAAAAAAAAAAATAAATTCACAGGAAACAAATGAGTAACTCCATGACCACCACCTTGTAGAACTGGTAGAGTCTAGTTGGTAAATAGGGAATTTGGTAGTAGAAGAAGAAATAGAAAGTAAAAAAAGACCTTTTCTCAAGGAGAGGAAAAAAAACGCCTGGAGAAAAATATGCAGGAGTTTGCCACAGGAACAATAAAAGAGACTCCTCTTCCAATTGCTAAATATGCTGATATTTTCCATTAAGTAGAAATATTTCTAAAGTATTGGAGGAATCAACAATATGATACAAGAATTCAGAAGGACCAGCTGCTTATATAAGTCAGAGGAATCTAAAAATTATTTACATTATAATTTATTTCTTATCAAGGCTATTTAAATTTAAAAAATAAAAATAATTATGTCACTAAGCGAGACTGTGGAATTAAATAAATCATATCACTACTCCCTTGCTTTGTCACCCCCAAAGTTCACTGTAGTTTTTTTCTCTGTAGCAACAGCAAACAAACAAACAAAAACACCAAACAGTTTGGGGTTTTTTTAGCTGACAGTTTCAAGTTCTGACAACTTATTCTGAAGGAGAAAAATAGAATGGTTGAGTACAACAGGACGTATGTAATTTTTCCCCTTCTTTATACCAACATAATGGTATAATTACTTCCTTTTACTCAAAGAAACTCAAGTTTTCTTCCTTTCTATCTGAAATACTTAATATTTATAGAAAAAGAAAGTATCTCAAACACAAGATTTCCAAGGTTTGTGATTTACACTTTTTCTTGAATTGTTTTCTTTTATAGAAATATTTTTTCACCCACCTTTCCTATCATGCAGAGGTTTTGTTTATGAAGTTTATTTCACTTCTGTCATAGATTTTTTTATGGTAGTGGAATATGAGCATGTAGTAGAAATCTCTATCTGGGTTTTCAGTAACCACAAAAAGGTCAAGAGGTAAATAAATGTCAGACTGAACTACTATTTTCCCAATATAATTACAATCAAGTTTAAAGAAGATAATTTCAGTTGGGCTATAAATATTACTACAAGTAAAATGTGTGAATAAACTCAGAAGAGTATCAGTGGAAGAAATAATAATATTAAGACAAAGGCAATATTAAGACTGAAACAGGGATAAGCAATAATTTTCTGCTTTTTATGAAGAAAATGTATGACTTTGAATTCCCTGAGACTCTTACAATTGGTGATGAAGTGTTATTTCTCAAGGCAAGAAACTCTTTCTTTACCTCATTAATATAAGCAAGGCCATATGTAGCAGTCATAATTATCAAAAGTAAATTAAAATTTTATCTGTTAAAAGGATCTTAAACTATATTTTGTTCATAGCTAAAAATGCCCACTTTTCTTTACTTTTTAGAAATCTTTTTATAATTATGATTTGCCATGAAAAGTTTATGCTTTTAGTATCTAATTTCTATCCCTTTGGGCCTGAGGAACAGAAGGAAGCACTTCCAGAAACACTTGTGAAAATAATAGAAATATACAATGCCAACCTCATTTTGGTTTGATCAGAGTATCTAGGGACGGCTAATTTACATGCAAAAAATACAGAAAGTGAAATTTTGTTTCAAAGGACTCTCTAAATGCCATAATGCCAAAACTCAATGATCTGTGGAGTTGTGTTCACTGACTTCCGATCAGTGAGTATGAGATCTTCCTATCTACCTCATCGAAAGTGAAATAGAAGTTTAAGCAATACTTTGAGAAATATTATTTGCATATTATTGTCTGACAATTCATTCACTGAATTATAGCTAAAATCTTTATAAACCTCTTAGTTATGCCATTTCCCAGCTAGCTAGAGTGACAAAAATCAGGTCTGACAATGTTTTATCCTTAACTATAGCCTCAGTGTGAAAACATTTGATCAATAGGATTCTTTCAAAAGTTGCCCTTTAAGTCTATTTCAAAACATAGGACTTTTGAAGTGTGATGCAGACAATGGAAGTTTATTGTAAGTATGTTTATTTTTTTAATGCACAAAGCAGAAAATTACAATCTACATTTGAGAATACAGAAACTTTATGATTTCTTTAATGTAAAATTTTTAAAAGCTGAACACATGTGTACCTGGGAATTCTGGGATGCACTGTGGATCTTCATCTAATGAAAGCCTATAGGAAGAGTAACTAAACCTCAGGGCCCCCAGGAAGAGGGAAGACAGTAACAGCAGTTAAATTATCACATTTGTGATACTCAGCTTGAGTAGTACCAAACTGGTTCAAAATCACTAAAACAGCTATGCAAATTTGTTTAGTTTTATTAGTTTAGATTACTTTAGTTTTTTACTTTAGATTTCTTACAACTTCAAAGCTATCTTCTGAGGTGCCACGTAGGAACTGTTGGAACACACACTGATTCTCTGAGGAGTTTTATTAGTTCTGCATTTGACCCTGTTGGTTTCCTGAGGACTGACAAGTATCATCATGTATTTACAGACACCATTCAGAAACTCTGTACAGCCCATTTCGATGGTATTAGAAGCTATTCCAGAGTACCACAAGAGACAAAATCAAAAGAGGTGTCCTCTGAAGGGACCTACATCCTTTTGAGAAATAAAGCATGCTCACTGATCCATGTTCATCAGTACATGCTCTGCTAAATGTAGTTGAGGGAGGATGTTTACATTTATATCCTTGCCTGTTTTCTCTTAAAATGAATTGTTTGAACTAACATGATGGACAGTTGACTCCAGCATCACGAAAGAATCAGATGTGTGGTAAAAATAGGCACTGCAGAACAGCTGAAATTAAAGTGCTGTAAAACAGATCAAGCCAAGAGAATTTTCATAAAATTTATTAGATCAAGAATTTTTATTAAATTTGTTTTTTTANTTTTTTAGGATGAGACTGTGAAAAACAATTCTGACCAAAAAAAAAATTAAAAAACCCAGGTACATATTACTTTCTCTGACAAAATCTTGCAACAATATGAACAGTAAAATCCCAATCAATATTCTGTCTCTTAGGTTTGAAATGCACTTACGGCTCATTATTCACAGAGACCAGAGAGGCTTTATTAAATCTCAAAACCCAGTCAGTGCCTGCAGATGACTTATTTAATTACCTTTGCTCTGAAATATAGAAGCCTTGCATTAATGTTAACAGTGAATGTCAAGCAAACTTCTTTTGACTGAAATTTAATGTTTCCATGTCTGAAGGCATATTTCTGGAAAGAAAATAATATTTAGCAAATAAGTGTTTTTTAGAATTATACATGTGGATAATATAGATTTCTGACAAGATATATTTGAGGCCAGAAGCCTCCATTTTCATTAACTGCCTAACATTTCAAAAATCCTAATTTACTCTAAAGTCTGACTTGAGACAAAGCTGGCTGCTCTTGTATTTTTTAATTGTAATCACGTAACTGAGTTTTATCCTGGAAAGGAACAGCTGTCTGTGTTTGTATGACCACATGGGAGGATGTAATACTTGTTCCTCCACATAGCTAATGCATTGTTGGGCTTCCTAAACATCATTTACAAAGGAACATTGGGGCCTGACCTCTCTAGACCAGTGCCTGGGTGACCACGGGGTCATGAAAATTAAGATGAGTCATAGTACTGTTTGTGACATTTAAGTTTTTGTCAGAAAAAAATCTCCAGACATGTGGAGAATGAGCCCCATTTCTTGTGCAGCTTTAACTCAAAACTGCTCAGTTGATTTCCTAACATGTAGGCCTCCACTAATGGGATAGACTCAGTCCCTTCCATCATCCATCCCTGCCCTGCTGGTGGCTAGACTTGGTGTGTGGCAGCACTATGGAGCACCTTGCCTCTCTGCAGCAGTATTTGCTGACTTCACATCTACAGCCTCCTGCCTTCACACAGAACGATTGTCAACTAGTTTCACATGTCCTTGACACCCTTTTCCTTAAGCCCTGGTTATACAGAGGACTATCCTAGAATTAAGTGTATTTTAAGAAAACAAGGGAACATAATTGAAACATTGTGCTATATGCTGTTACAGAGGCTTTCATATCTGTGACAAGTCTTAAAGAACTGGGGGTTTGGGTACATGGGAAACTAACAGAGAATATAGGCAGACAACAGAAAAGTCCTGGGAAACTGGCTGGACAGAAGACTGAGTGGGTGTTTCCTGTATGATTATGGTAATGATCAGGGAACAGATTTTATTCAACAGGGGACAGACTTTGTTTCCAGCTCTCACTTTATCTTATCCAGACAGCCGCCTTCATATACTATACCTTCATCAGGCAGAGCTCATACTGCAAATTTTCTATACATGCTTTGACCCAGATTGCTTTCTAGTAAACCACAAATTAGAAGCAGCAGCTACTTTTGTAATGGAATATCAATATGACGTGCAGCTCAATTTTGTCTGCAGCATTCTCATTCTCTTCCCCGACCCACAACAACCTATTTCTTTTATCCTTTTGACAGCAGAGGGAATTAGTTTACAATTTCTGTCTCACTTTGCCCAAGAAGCAAAGATTATAAAGGTACCTTCACTATAAAGATATCATCTAGCCTGGTTGATGAGAACATAAATATCCATTCTGTGGATGTGTGACTGCACTTTCAATTCTTTTTACATTATATGAAAACTGTGACATATAGTTGTTGATTGGAGCAGTCAGGATGCTGGCAAGGACTTCTTTTGGCACCAAGATTGTGGGACAGAGTGAAAGCACAGAGAGGAAAACAAGAAAAAGTGTCAGTTCCAAAAACACAGGAGGACCTTACTTGTTCCAATGCATTTATCTTGTTGAATTGAAATAATGACAAACAGAAAGAACTTACTGGTGTTCAGGAGACAACTTTTAAATTTTGGGGTGCATGTGAAATTTTTGAGGGGTGTGTGTGTATTCATGTATTTACATGTCTGTAACCCAGTTTTTTTGTGTGCTTTTGTTGAGTAACTCAATAATACCTTAGAAAGGATTTTCAAAACTACATTGACCTTTGCTGTTTCCTCTTCAGCAAGTCTATTATGGACAATCACATGTCCACTGAAGAATTGCTGCATGAAATTTAAAGTCTACGTTCAATCATTAAAGTGGGAAATAGAAATTATAAACCTACTTTTTCACAATTCTTACAGTAACTCTTTTGATGGAATTGCTACTGACATATTTATAATTACTAGGTCATACCATTACAATCTGCTTTATTCATTTAGCACAGATAAGTGAAAAAAAAAGCTAAAAAGAGACTTGTTCTCTGTTAATTCTGCAGACCTAACTCTCTTTTCAGTTCCTCCATCTGTTTCCCAATAAGTATTTTAAAAGATCTAAGAAATCTCAAATCACTGCAAAAGTTTGTAAAGGTTAAGGGTCATAATCTAAAGCCAACCTTGGAAAGTAATCTTCATTTCCAGCATGACTCAGTAAACCTCTTCCTGAAGTCCAGACAGAAACAAAATCGAATGTTCTTTACAACAGAGACAATTGTCTGTATCCAGTTTTCCAGAGCAGTTATGCATAAAGCTGTTCACACCTGCAACTCAAGGAATAAGTTCATCACTGAAACTTTGTCTAACAAACTAAATTCTCTCAGGCACAGTGTAACCATCTGGAATTATTCTCAATGTGAAAACTGAAAGTAGCAATTAAATTAGTATCCTTTTCTATGATTTCACCAGCTTGCAAGAGAAAGCTGACAATTTTTCTTTATCATGTGCTTGATAAGAAATATGTGCATTTTGATATCCCAGGATTTATAGAGACAAATACTGGATGTATTTTAAGCAAGTATTTATGTGGCTCTTTAATTACATCTAATGTTTCAAACAATTCCTAGGTGTTTGAAATTCGATAAATTTGTGTGTCAACAGAAGACTGTGTAGCAAAAGTAAAGAGCCCTTTCCTCAGTATTTAGCTATGGCCTGGCTTATGAATCTATATTTGGGCAATAGAAAAAGGTTATTCACCTGTAGCCAGAGCTTCCAGCAATGTCTTCGGTTTGTTAAAATTCACTGGCTGTACCCATGAAGGATTTGAACTCGTGGAAGATTTAGGAAGAAGTACCAGCTGGATTGTGGAATTTTTCTCTTCTTAGCTCAGTCTTGCCATTGTTGAATGTTGGAAAGTTAGGTGAGTTTGAAATAGGGATACATAAAGGGAAATGATTTCTCTTTGTTAAGATCATCTCAAAACTTGCCAGAGTAGTAAGGATGAAAAAGATAAGCAGAAACCTTGAAAGCTGCAGAAAGCTCTTCAGAATTGTCCAGAGTTTTTGCAGTTATTTTGTAGATTTCTTTCCATTCTAAATAATTTTTGTGTTGTATGGATCATTCTGACAAGAATTCAGGCATAAAAAGAGAAAAAGGGAGAAAAAAAAAAGGAAAGAAAAATAAAGAAATACCTGAAATCTACATAAGAGAAGAAAAAGGAAAGAAAAAAGAAACTACTCTGTCTTTTTTGTTTGTCTGCCACATTGACCATTAGGATTGACTTTGGTTACAATGAGAGTAAGCTCTACTGTCTTTTTCAGAAAGTTTCTGCATATTCTCATTCACTGAAATTTAATAAGCAATTCTGTTCCCAGGAAGACTGGAAAAAGAATTCTTTAAAGAGAAATTGGACTACCGCTCTGCAAGATTGCACCTCAAATTTAGGAGAGGAGGTCAAAGGGATATGGCTCTGAGAGCTAACAGATCTCCCAGGAACTGCACTGCATATTTCTGCAGAGGGAGTAGTCTGAGGGCAAGTCACAGATACTACTGTTCTTGAAATTTCCTCAAGATCATCTGGTATGCATCCGCATTGGTTTTATTGTTACATTTCTCAACACAGGAAAATCCTGCTGAATTATGAAATCATTATTCTATGAATCAAAAGTACAGGATTCCCAAACGAAAAGGAAGTTAAAGATTGCTTGGCCACTTTTGCTCTCAGTGAGCATTTATCATCTGCATTAGTTTACTTAGGCAGCCAGATTTGTAGTTGGTTTTACTTGGACAGCAAAGGTTGGCTGGATTTTTATTTAAAAGTATTTTAAATAATATTATATTGTGTAAAGCTGCCTTCTACAGACTTTAGTATTGTACTAAAGTATATTTTATTCCACATGTTCTTTATGTACATAATTTTGATGCCATTAGGATTAAATGTAAACTATATTTCAAAATACTTTATTTTTTGTACTAACATTGACCTATATTTAAACCTTCTACAAAATATAAATTAACATTGATTCCCTGTTTCTGACCCACAAGGCAATTCATTTTTTTTTTAATTTAATTTAAATTATCTATTAAAACAACACATTCCCCATCAAGTTATCAGTTTTAGCCAAATATTTTGTATAATATCAATGCCCACAATATAAAAGCCATTATCAATGAGGGTTTGATTATTTTGGAAATTAAAATATCATTTTACAGATCTGGAAGACTAAAAAGAAGGAAGGACTGCATTTACCCTTGCATGTACCCTTGTTTAATATACTCTTTGAAAAGTTGGGTTTTTATTCCTGAAGCAGTCAGTGCATGAAGTCCAACTTATTCTACAAGTCATTAGAATTGTTCTCTAAGTTTGCTGTCTTAATGAGTTCACAAGAGACCAAAGAGAAATTGGGGCACCTCATTTTAGGACCAACAGTGATTTAGAGCATTCATTATAAAGCTGCCCAACGCAAAATTATTTTTCATATAAGGCCACTCTATTTTGGACTAAGATATATTTAATCTCTTATTATTGAAGTTTTCTTCTGTCAGTGCTTTATGCTGTGAAAAGAAGAAGGAAAAAGACATCTGTGAATAGTTCTATATTTCAAATACTGTTTAGAAAAATCTTTGTTATGTTAGCAAAACCTGAACAGCTGAGTTTCCTGTTTGAAGGGAAATTTGTATATCTGAAATTTGATAATCTCTTTATTAATTAAAGTAATTACTATGTTTAATGAATTAATTAAATAAAAATTAATACAAAACCCCATGTGCATTTCCAATATATTTGTATATCATTAGAGTATATATATTATATAAACTCATCAACAATTCTCCAAGTCTTCCCTGACAAGTCAGTATTCAGACACTGAAGTATTTATTTATTTAGGGAAGAGGTCTCCCAACCAGACTTTTCCTTTCCAGGGATATCCCAATAATGGCAACTTATTTAAAGCGAAGACAGGCAAGAAAGCTTTGTTATATTCAAGACCTTTGTCACAAATGACAGTAACTATCATCAAGGAAAATTCTCATACAGAACTGTTATTACCACAGCTTGTTCCTTAATGTTGCAGGACTTTGCATATCTGAAAAAGCACAAAATGCCAGGACTTCATCCTGACACCTGATGAACACGGAGCAATTTATAGGGGGACAGTGGTGCGCCAACTGCTTTACAGACCTAACACTCCCTCATGTGTGATTTTGGAAGCTGTGACTCCCCTCCCAGTCAAGGTAATACCAGGGCAGTGACCAGTCTGAAGGGAGCAATCCCACTCACAAGATAATGAAGCTGCTCAGAGCAGGCATAGGTAACACATATTTTCCATTAGATCATTTTCACCTTTAGTTTTCATACAAAAATAGCATAACCACCTCCTTTTTTGTAGATTAATTGGGTTTCATCGTGAGATCTAACTGAGAAATGTTACAAGTTGTGAGCTGGGTGAATGACATCACTCATTTGTATTCCCGTTTTGGAGGTGCATTTGAGAACTTGCTAGCCAATGTAAAACGTTTACCAGATCTGCTAGATCTGCATACCTGCAATGACTTGGCTCCTCACAACCCCATGGTTTCTTTCCCTCAGCCAGGTGATGCTGTTGGCAGAGGGAACAGACCTGTCACAATGACAAACAATGTCTTTTTACTTACTAGAGCAGTCATGGCCAACAGGCAGCCAACAGGCACCAAAGGTCGTCTTCGGGAAAATGTGAACTACTGGAGCAAACCAGCAAAGGCACCACTCACCGCCTCGCTTCTGGAGGGCTGTTAGTTCATGCCATTGCTTTAAACTGGCTGGCTGCCTTTACACTAATGGTATTTACAGAGCAGTAGGCTGGTAACAGAGTAAAAAATTACTAATTCAACAAAATGGAGAACTATAAGAAAGAAATTTACAAGAGCTAACAACAAGGACGTGGTTGGGAAGGAAAAGTAAAAATTAAAAATATAGGTCTCAATTTCATATCTTGCATTTATAAAATAAAGACTTTGTTCTCAGGATGGAATCCCGTTGCATGAATGTGGAGCAGAAGCTCTCTCTAGACCTCCTTTGCAACAGTTTTAAGTTGATAATCTCAGTTTTACCTACTGGGTCTTGCCATAATTTAATATTTCTTCTGAAAATAACAAACCCCACTATGAGAGCACTTAAAACCTTGAAGAGGAGATGAAGTTGGAGTTTGATGGAGTAGAAGGTCAGGCTAAAAGAGGTTGTAAGCATTGCAGATAACCTGTTTGTTTGAAAAGCTGATTGAAAAAAATCAATATAGGAGTGACACTTTGGGATGGGAAGCAACTTGTGAAGTGCTAGAACTGGAAAGGAGAAGCCATAGATGTTTAATATCAGGGGTTTGGTTGTAAGGCCACTGAGGAAAGTGACATGGAGAAAATGACGAGATGAAGAGCTATGAGGAGGTGGGATGCTGCAGAAGGAGAAAAGAAACACATATATAGACAGATTGCAGAGAAGTTTCCTGCCTAACTAACACTTGTTCATTGACGCCTGATATATCGCACTTAGAAAGACTTAAAAAAGACCAGCAATAAATTTCCTATCAAATTTCATAACAAATTCATCCTCAAGCCATAGTGTGGCTTGCATTACTAAATTAGGAGCTGAAGTCAAAGCCCTTAATTATTAATTCTTATTTTCATGCAATGTGAGAAACCTGCTGTAACAGTTTACCTCCAGTGAAGAACTGGGGAAACTCAGGATCAGGGTAAGTGTTTTCTTATTGTTTGCACTTTTTATTTTAGTACTATAGTCCCTGAACTCCTGTACCATAATTCAGTCAAGCTTTGTATATTTGCTGCTGATTGGGAGATAGCAATGTCCTGGCATTTCATTGGCAGTCTAGTTAATTGAAGAGAAATAAAGTTATATGTCTGCTGAAGGCATAGCTCTTTGCTGCATTCCCCCATCATTACTACTTTAAATTCCTTTATGTTTATTAATGTTATCCACTTTGAAGTAAGCTATTTGAAAATATACTAAAGAGCATATTGCTTTTTTTATATGAAGTAATTTACATTCATAATTTCCAGCAGGGCTGTAGTGCCACTGTTTTTTCAAAAATACAGAGATACAAGTTTTGAATGTATTTGCAGAGGTGATCTGAAGTAGAGTAGACCATCCCTCAGTTCCTCTGCTTAATGCTATTACACAGAAAGGCAAGCTTTCTCAGTAGGGGATATGACAGAAGTCTCAGGGATTTAAATATAGCTTTAGACTTTTAAGGAAAACTATCATAAGATAGTCAGGGAATACTTTATCCAAACCAAAACAAAATTTCATGTCAATATCAAAAGTACCATGCAAGTAAGCAAGTAAATAAAACATATTCACACCAACACAAAAAAAAATGTGCATGCCATAAGTTCAAATAAATACAATTCCATATCTGAAGAGCCATGTCTCTTTTGAAAGTTCAGTTAACATTATGCAAATATATGTAATTTATGGCAATTATACAGCCCAGCAATGTGGACAGGACTATGAACATGAGAAATGTTGGTAGATGTTTGCAAGGTCCAGACCAAATGCAATCCTCTGGATTCTGTTCCATAGTTTTCTAAGCATTTAGTACCCCAGATCAATAAAAAACATGAGATATTTTGCAGTATTCCAAATTTTCCCTTTCCGTGAGATTTAATTGTCTTTTGCATCTGCATAGAAAGAGCAAAAGAGAAAAGATGCAATCTAACAGTGTCTAAGTGGTCAGATCTTTAGTCTTTCTGTTCTGGTACATATCAAGTTAAATTCCCCATTAGAATTATCACTAAATTGACAGCTATTAAGTGTTACATATTCCTATGACATATTGAATCTTTATTATTCTAATAAAGTTTTAATGTGACAGTTTTCAGTTCCTGTTCTTGCCTTGGCTTTTGTGCCCATTTAGATTCAGAAACTAATGCTTTTTTTCTCTCAATAAAGTTGCAGGAGTTTGAAAAATGACTTCCCAGCTTGCCCACCTATTTTGTGGCTCTCCCGTTCAGGATACCTGCGTATCTATAGCACAGATAAAATGTGCCAGGATGCACAAACTACATAGTTCTTTATCTTCCAAACCTACAGGAGCAATCTGTCAGGAATGCACAGCAGACAACAGTAATATTGAGAGCCTAACAAACAGTGTCAGAGAAAAATGTGGTATTTTTGCCCTTTCACATCTTCTCTGTATTTTCCTTTCTTGCTATATCGTTTAACTGAGAAGTTAGGCATGTATCTGAGCTGTAAAAGAATGCATATTTAAATATTTCTAGTGTCATTGACTCAGCAGGGGAAGGTCCCTAGAAAGGTTTTGTCCTGGTTTGAGGTAAAATGAACCAATTTTCTGTTTTACAGTTTTACTTTCTTAGCTGGGCCTCTTCTAACTAGCTAAACTCTGAAATTAACAGCACATTGTTCAGAGCTGTTCCGTCTCACAGTGATAAGACCTGATTATACCAAGGGATGGTATGCAGAGAGGCCCTTGTTTAGACTTATTGCTGGAAGAACCAAGGTCAGATAATTTTCAGCGTTTTGCCCGTTGGAGGGTCCCACCTTCAAGGAGGAGCGGACAGGACAGGTGACCCAGAACTGACCAACAGGAGTATTCCATCCCATCCGCATCATGCCCCGTATAAAAGCTGAAGGATCAACAGGTCAACTCCCTTTTCGCCCCTTTTTCACCTTTTTTTGCCCTTTTTTTCGCCCTTTTTCGCCCCTGCTTCTATGGCTGACATCCAAGGAGGACTCTGCCTGTTCGTCTGCCTTTGATCCTGATCCGAGCGTTCCTGACTCCAGATCTGGAATCCGGCTCCTGTCGATCACCGAGTCCAGTTTGGGACTTTTCCTGAAGCCTGCTGGTGACGTGGTCGTCATCCTGGGAGCTTGATACGGTTTTGTATATACTGTATACTCCCTTTTTCCTAATTTCCCTTTTTATTATATTACTTATATTTTCATTAAAGTAGTTTAGTTTGTTCTAAACTCTTGAATCTCTTTAACTCCTTCCTCTCCTCTCTGACCAAAAGGGGGGAGGGGGGGACATCTGTCACTCAGGTTTTGGTAAATTTGGCTGAAACCACGACAGTTTTATATAAACAAACAGAACTACTTTAAAATACTTCTTTAATAAATCTGGTGAGTAATGAAAGCATTGACACCATATGTACGTCATTGTAATGTTCTTTCTGTCTTTTTTTCCTGCATTTCTGTCCATACTGTATTTTGTATGCCTAACCATGAAAAATCATTTCTAAATTTGTTTGAACTGTATTAAGACTTTGGAAGGTCATGCTTGATTTAACACAATTTATTGTGACTCTTCCTGCTGAGTTTAATCATAGCAAGATGCAGATTTCTTTCTGCTGGTGGTAAAATTCAACACAACCAGATTTGTCCCAGGCTCTGGGCATCTGCTTTGCTAATCTATATTCTGCAGAATGACAAATATAAGTCATGTCAGTCACACCTTTTACTAGGTCCAGTGAATATATGTATTACACCTGAAGTGCTGCACAGCAAACAAAAGTCAAAGGAGATTTTAACGCCTAAGATGGTATCGGTTTTCTTATTACTTGTATGCTAATAATTGCTAGATTTAGAAGACCTGAAAGGAGTTGGAGACATTTGTCCAGTTCCCCACAGGATTAGACAGATCCTCAATCTGGTTGTTTTGTGCTCCCGTGGCAGCACAGACAGCTAGAAAGGTTGATAGACAGCTGGTCACAAATTGGTTGGAGATGTATTGGTCCTCAGAGCTAAATCTTCTCTATAACACTTTGCAAAACCACAGGACCACGTTTAAATTTTGATACTGCTCAGAGTATCCTGGAACCAGCTAGGAGAATCCTACAGCAACAGGATATTCAGATGAGAATGGGCCTTGTCTATCACTTGATGCAAATAAGCCACATTTCTTTTCAATTTTCTTGATGGATTTGTTCCATGTCTAGTAAACATCCTTGTTGCAACATCAAGAGCTACAGAGTTCTCCATGCTTCAGCTTCAAATGGAATGAAATATTAAGTAGCAACAATTTAGTTGTGCTTTGTCATGTGAACTCTGAAAAATAACTGAGCTGGGAGCAATAGGAAAAAAAAAAAAAAGACAAAGATTTTCCACCCAAATATACAAAGCTCTTCAGAAAACTCAATTTCTTTTTCTGTCTTTCTTTTTTCCTTCCATATTTGCTTGTTCGTTTATTTCACTATTAATGTTAATAAGATTTGGATGTTCCTTTCACAAGTCTGGTTTTAGCATTATGTCAATCACAGATTGTAACTTTTATTAATAACTGGAAGATTTGTGATGTGTGATCCTTCTTAAAAAGATTTCAGAATAAGAGTCTGTCCCATTTCTTAAACAGAAAGATAACAAGGTAGACGAATTATTATTGAAGCCTTTTAATAGTTTGGAATGTCTGCCATTACTATTCTGTATCATTCTGAAATATGCAGCTGTGCCAGCTAAATAAAAACTGAATTATTTAGCCTAATTTATGAAATCTCTTTACAATTTATACTGTAAATGAACATGGAGGACAACTGCACATCCTTCTTGATTCTATCTACCTCTTTATTAATCCTCTTTACATCCTCAATGGGTCTTATGGGCCTGAGGGTTTGTCAGAATAAAGATTAGCTGGTGTTTTATCTACAGGGTTTCTTTCTGTCAATGAATAATTAAAAACAATACACTCACATTAATGCAGCTTTCAATTATTCCTTCATGCACACTAATCTTTCTTCTGTTTACCCCATACAATCTGCTTCTATCAGTTTTCTATGTAAGCCTGAGGGTACTAAGTAACAATTTGTGGGTTTTGTTCTTGTATTACCATCATCCATTAATTATCTACACACTTGGTGTTACACACTGTGTCCTCTCCTCCCACATGCACACAAAGACACATGCTAAACTTCTTAAAACATCTTGTTTCAGCATTTCAGTGACGGATGCCTTTCACATAACATCCTATGATCAGTATCTTCCTTATAGCTATAAAGCTGTTGGGGTTTTTGTTCAAAGTTCTTATATAGCATTTGCAGTGTAGAATAGATTTATTTTCAGTATTACTTTCAGCACAAAGGGAAATGAAACTAAAGTACCAGCCTTGGAAATATATCCACAAAAATGTAAAGCATAAAGCCTCTAGTCTATATGTGCAAACAGGGAAGACACTGAGAGTATTTTGTGGGCCAACTGAAAAATGACAAATGACAAAAGAAGAATCACAGAATCACCTAGGTTGGAAGGGACCTTTTAAGATCATCTAGTCCAAACAATGGGGAAAAAAAACCAAAACAACCCAACAACCATAAACAATACACCACACCATCCAACACTAATCCATATCCCTGAGCACCAAGTCAACTTCTCTCTTGAATACCTCCAGGGATGGTGCCTCAACCACCTCCCTGGGCAGCCCATTCCAATACCTGATAACCCTTTCAGTAAAGAAATATTTACTAATATCTAACCTGAACTTCCCCTGGTGCAACTTGAAGCCATTACCCCTTGTCCTATCATCTGTAACTTGGGAGAAGAGACCAACCCCTGCCTCTCTACAGCCTCCTTTCAGGTAGTTGTGGAGAGTGATAAGGTCTGAATCCCGATTAATCCTGATTAATCAATTTTATTTTATTTTTTTTTTTATTTTAGCTAAAACCAATATGGGAATTTCCCATTCAACATAGCCTAAAGAGACTGCACACTTTCCACAGAGTTCAGAATCACCTCAGACAAACCATGTTTTTGCACCAAAAACCCTGCATTTGTTGAATAACAAGATACTGCACTGGATGACGTTTAGACTCAAACAAAACCATTCCCTTTTCTTAAACCAAATCACAACATCCCCTCTAAGTTCAAACAGAATTTCTTCTCACCTGAACTGCAGTTCACCTGTGGTTTGGGTGACTCATCTTCCCACTGCAGGTCTGGTCACATCCTTTGTCGGGTGGCTCCTTATTCCCTGCTGCTTGACTGACGTGATACATCACAGGTGATGTGTTTGGCTGAGAAGACTGGTCCAGGGGAAGCTACATGCTGTAGAGAGAAGAAATGTTGGGAAAATAACAATTTATTGAAGAAGAATTTAATGATAAGTGAAGATAAAGCTATTTTTGCTCAAGTTTAAGCAGCCACCTGAACAACCAAAATAATCATTCCCATTCAGAAACAGCTGAAGTGAAAGCCTTCACTTTTATTGGAAGCAATGAAATTAAAAGTTTCAGAGAATAATTTCTTGGGAAACTTCCATGTTTTCCATCATTATTTAGAATGAAAACAAAAGCCAAAATGGCCATGTAGTAGGGATTCTCATTTTCTGTGTTCTCTTATGCTAATTCTTCCAGATACTTCAAAGGAATGTTCCAAAATGAAAATATAAAAAGAGGTCTATTTTTAAAACAAAGATTTTTGGTTTACTTTAATATGAAAATAGGTTTCTACTTCCCAATCCCCTGACATGGGCAGGAACACCATCCACTAGACCAGGTTGCTCAAAGCTCTATCCACCCTGTCCTTGAACAGGGAAGGGGTACCCACAACTCCTCTGGACAGCCTGTTCCAGTGTTTCATCTCCTTCAGAGTGAACAATTTCTTCTTGATATCTAACCTAAATCTCCCATTTTTCAGTTTAAAACCATTACCTCTCGTCCGTCAGTATACTCCCTGATAAGGAGTCCCTCCTCATCCTTCCCGTAGGTACTGTTCAGGTACTGGAAGATTGTTATAAGATGTCCCTGAAGCCTCCTCTTCTCTAGATCGAACAACCCCAACACTCTCAGCCTATCCTCATATCTTCTTCAGCCCTTTGATCATCTTCATGGCCCTCCTCTAGAATCACTCCAACAGGTCTCTGTCCTTTCTCTGCTGAGGACTCCAAAGCTGGATGCAGTTCTCCAGGTGGGGTTTCAGCAGAGCAGAGTAGAGGTGTAGAATCTAAGTGTCAGTTCTATATCAGGAGGAATCATTTGGGTTTTAGATTATCGAAAGAGTTGGTGAAGTGCTGGGACTTCCTGATGACAATGTTCAAGGACCAAACCTCAGCTGGTGTGAGATGACATAATTCTGTGGGATCAGCACAAATCTGTTCTACTGCTCTTGTTCAAGAAGTGTGTCCAGTGTGAGCCTATGAACCTGCCCCAATAAATCTATCAATGCAGCACAGCCTGAAATTAATTCATAAATAAAAATACTGTAATTTCTTAGATTTGAAGTCAAGAGAAAAATGAAATGGAAATACAGACAGCAGGTTACTAGTGATCATTGGACATCAGGAATTTGCTCAAGGCTACCAATAGTTTCACAATATGCTAGTGATTAGTGCAGTTGCTTGCTAATGTTTTGCTGTTTTGTATTAAACTTAACTCCATTTTTACAGTAGCACTGAACCATGTTTCTACAAAACAATTTTGCTTCAAAAGCTGTGAGATATAACCAAAGGAAAAGCCTAATATTTCACTGCCTGAAGAAATAGAAGAGTATTTGTTTTGCTCTACACTGATGTTTTAAAGCATGAAAACATATGTGTTTGAAGAGTAAGTTTGTTCTAAATTAAGTTCACAAGGCAGTTTATATGACTTCTATGACTATTTATCTAAAAAAAATGGTTTACTACAGACAGAAAGAGAGCAGCTGGCAAAGGCTGGTGTATCAATAGACAGCAAGACAGAGAGGTAGGTTCTCAGTGGTGTGAAAATATCTTCACAGAATCATAGAATGGCTTGGGTTGAAAGGGACCTTCAATTTTCTAGTCCAACCCAGGGACATCAGGCAGGGAAATTGTTCACTAGATCAGGTTGCTCATAGATCCACCCAGCATGAATGCTTCCAACGACGAGGCACCCACAACTTCTCTGGGCAAACTGTTCAAGTGTCTCTCAACTCTCATAATAAAATTTCTTTATATGTCCAATCTAAATTTACCTTCTTTCATTTAAAAACCATTGGCTCTTGTCCTGTTAATACAGGCTAATGTACAGGTCACTACGTCCAAGCATTTTTGTAGCCCTTGTCTGGACCCACATCTGTCTAATATTGTGGGCCCCAGAGGTGGATGCAGTACTCCAGGCAGCAGTAAAGGTGGGGAATCACCTCCCTCAACATTCTGGACACACTTGCTTTAATGCAGCCCAGGATGCAGTTAGCTTTCTAGAATACAAGCATAAAGGCTCCGCAGGGCTGCTCTCAATCCATTCCTTCCCCAGTCCTCATTGAGACTGGGGATGTCCTGACCCACATGCAGGATCTCGCACTTAGCCTTGTTGAACTTCATGAGTTTCTCATGGGTCCTTTCCTCAAGTCTGTCAAAATCCCTCTGGATGGCATTCCTTCCATTTAGTGAGTCAACTACTCCATTTTGATGTCATCTTTAGACTTGTTGAGGGTGCATTCAGTCGCACTGTCTGTATCACTGATGAAGATATTAAGTAGTATTGGTCCCAATACGGACTGTTGAGGGACAGTACTCACTGCTGGTTTCAACTTGGACACTGATCCATTGATTATGGGCACAATCACCCAGCTAGTTCCTTATCCACCAGAATGCTGTGGGGAACTCTATCAAAGGTCTTACAGAAGTCTAGGTAGATGACATCTTTAGTTCTTCCCTTGTCCACCAATGCAATTACTCCATTACAGAAGGCCACTAGATTAGTCAGGTATGATTTGCCCCTGGTGAAGCTGATTGTCTCTAATCGCCTGTCTTCCATATGTTTAGACATATCTTGCAGGAGGATCTGCATGGAAGTGAGGCTGACTGGTTGATAATTGTTGTTGTCCTTCTTTTTACCTTTTGTCCCATTCTGTGATCATCTTGACCACTAATTGACAAAATATTATATGTCTCATTACAGTATCCCTTGTATAAGATGAAATGGAGAGAATTGCTAATAGCTGAACTGAAAACTTTGTGTTCAATGTTATCTGACACTTTTATATCCGCTAAAGAGGATGTACTCACAGTGCAATTCCTAAACATTGCAGGGACACTAGCTCCAATGCAGGAAAAATAGTATTAGGTTCCCTCCTGGCAGAGACTGAGAAAGAGATCAGACAGCTGAAAAATTATTTGAATGATTGTGACTTGCTTATATTTCATATCTAAGGAGAGAGAAAATGTGCATATTTATTTTTCACATGAACTTGTTCATATACCATTTGTTCTTTAAAAGTACTGGTTTCACAAGACTGAGAACAATTATGAGAAAGAACAGGGACATAAAAAACCTGCAGTAAATGTTTTTTTGATAATAGTCAAATTTTAAAATGTATATCCTAAAAATGGTGCTTGTACATTATAAAATGCAAATGACAAAAACATTAGGGGTCTCAGTATAATTATAGTATTTTCACATGTGAATCTGATTCCCTAACTTATCCAGAAATAGTGAGGTCATTTGTGCATATGAATGGTCTCAGGGAGGCTATTATATTCCTCAATATGTAGCTCTGGGCACTAAATGAAGGTGCCAGCTTAGTTGTAGCTGGGGCAAGTTTCCCTTCCCATACATGTATTTATAACAGCAGGTCTGTGCAGTAACAGTTTTGTTTTGTGTTTTTATACATCATCCTCAGTTAAATCTAGTTTAACAAAGAGAAAGCTAAGGGATGGCCCAGAGTCTGCAAGTACCTGCTTAGGGAACAAATATTTGCCACCTGAAAGTTCATCAATAATTCAAAAAAAATGGTGGCTGAAGAAAGGTAAATGCAGGAACAGGCACCTGCTCTTGTTTTGTGTGTTTGTTTATT
Organism: Pedionomus torquatus; assembly: GCA_013398155.1. Lineage (NCBI taxonomy): Eukaryota > Metazoa > Chordata > Aves > Charadriiformes > Pedionomidae > Pedionomus > Pedionomus torquatus. Next base: position 198,496 of record VZRU01006265.1, read on the forward strand.
TCATTTAACAGCATAATCAACCACCAGAACAGCTTTCTGAAGAGACAGAGTGGGTGATCGAATAGTATAAACTTTTAAACAAAACTCAATGCTTTTTCAAAAGTACATCTCATATCAGGCGAGAATTAATTCAGCTCCACCGTATGGTTTGAACTATAAGTCAAAACCATAGTTCTTTCTGATTTTATAATACCTCAATCTCTCCTGCCCTACACATGCAAGAGTAAACCCTGTCATCATCAGCTTAGTATATTTTACATCTCCATTGTCTTAAATTATGTATTACAAAATAATAATAAAAAAAAGAAAACTCACAAATGATCTGAAAATGTGATGGCTTGTCATTTGTCAAGATATGTAATCCGAGAACACAGTTTTATAGCACTTTTTGTTTCATTTTGTGATTTCAAACAGTAACATAGCCTTTTATAATATGGAAGGTCTGATGCAGAAGAGTTTCTGGCTACATCATATTCATTATTCCTTTTTATTCATTTAGCCTATTGTATTTCTGTCAGTGTATATTGTGATGTTACTATTTTTGCTTCAATTTATTCTGAAAACAAAATCAGAAAATTAAGAATATTTTAGTCTGCCTGGATTCATATTATACTCCTATGTAACCAAAAAAACATCGAGCTCTGTCACGTCTCTATTTGTTATCCTGGGTTTGCCCATGCTAAAACATAGGGAGCAGCAGGTAGCAGGTCCCGAAATCAGACGAAACACGGGGTTGAATAGGCTTTTATCAATACAGACTGTAGATTTTCTTAAAATTATCTCATCTCTATATTTGCAGACACTCAGTAATGTAACTCACCATAGGCTGCATTCTGGGCACCATGGGCACCTCTTCCAGAAGGAGCTATCTGCAAACAAAGCCCAGGTCTCAAATTTTCCAGGTGTCTGTTAACATATTTGCTGTTCTTCTCCAAAGTACCCTTTGCCTAATGGACTCATAGCCTCTCGAATTCAGCTGCAGACTTTGTAAATATCTGTCTTTAGAGGTTCTGTTTCAACCAACTGCAGAAAGATTTCTGTATCTGGCTTGTCCATACCCAGAAGGACCTGTTAGCTTACTGTGACACATTTGTTTTAAGGTCTTTTGCAGACAGAATGTCTGCTCTTGCAGAGCTAACATACTTTTTATTACATTACATTTAAGCAGATTTTCTCTGCACAGGAATTAAATACATCCATGAATTCCCACTGAAGAATATCTTCCTTTATACAGGAAGCAAAGGCATGTGTCTATTCATAAGAAAGGGCAGCTGCTTTACCATTTAAAACTATTTAGATGGTGAGAGAGTGAAATTTGTTAGTTCTCTGCATACATGGAAAAACACATCAGAGATAACAGTCACTCTGGTGTCTGCAGCTTTGTTACTGTTAAGTAGTGTGGTTTGTATTAACAGCCAAATAAAGCATGATGCAGGAAGGAGTAAACCCACAATTTCTCATCTTACTCACAATTGCTGTCCTCAGAGGCAGAGAGCCCTGATCTTATAGGAGTCATAGCAGTATCTAGGGACAGACAAAAACTGCAGTAGCTTTTTGCTTTTTCCAATATTTTTGCTTTATATCGCTGTCTTTTCAGCAACATTAAATGGCACATCAAGGCCATTTTAATGAATGGGTACACAGAATAAGAATTTGGGATGGCACCTTAAAATGACTATAATGATGGTCAATGGCTGTAGTGAAAGAAATTTATGTGTGGCTTAGCTTACATCTTTGTGTAATATACTTGCATACAAAAAGTTGATTTGTGTTATGTGACCATGCTGTGCCTGAGGCTCCCCGAGGAGTTAAGTTTCTAACACATGATGAAATTACAATGATGCATTGTCTATGTGGGCTCTGTTCATGAAAACAATGTTTGAAATACCATTATCATCTCAGCAGCAGGTCACTAGAGGTCTATTATTGTTTCTTAGTATTTTAATTTTTAGGCAGTTAAAGAAAGAAGCAATCACAGAGATATTTTTGTAGTGTGATTGGGTTTTGTTGGGCTTTTTTCTTTCGGTGTGAAAAATAAGTTCTCTTTCGCTTTGCCTATTTTTTTTTAACCTAATTTTTTATTTATTTTTTTAAGAGAAAGAATATGGTTTTTCAAGGAAAATATTTTTGTCTTTTCTTTCAAAAAATAATTATTTTTTTTCCATCTTGCTCTAATTAATCTCCTTTAAGATTATGAATTTGGTCAACGGTGTATCTATAGTAACCAAATTACTTGAAGGACCAGTATGTTAAAAGAAAGAAAAATGAATGTGAACTGGCAATTTTCAAAACTGTTCCTCTAAAAAGATTTGAAGCGAATCCTCAGAGAAATCTTCTTTCTGTTCCTTTTATTGCAGAGTGCTCCATTCACCTTACTAGCCCGTAGTTCTCTTTTCTTGTCTAATCTGACATCATTCCAGTCTCCCCTATGATCATTCAATTAGTTCATGAAGCCACAAGCAAAAGTAATAAAGAGTGTAATAAAGAGTATGGTAAAATCTGAGTGAAGTGTGGGACAGGAGCCTTAAACAAATGAAGCAGCACACAATAAAAAAGAAATTGAATGAATGGAGCAGAAGAGAAATGGTACTGTGCAGAGGAGGCAAGGAAGTGGGTGGTTGACTCTAGTTCTGCCAGTAAATTAAGACTGAACTGCAGAAAGATGTGCTTGGAGATTAGAGGCTATAATTTCAGTGCCTTGACAATTCTAGTGAATAAATTAAAGAGTATGGCACCTCTGGATTCTGATCTCTTCCACCTTAAACTCAACTGTTATCATATGAGAGGTTCTTCAACCTCAATGGCTTCAGGTAGAGCTGCAGCAGGGCTGAGACCTTTGAAATTCTCCTGTCTGGAGAGCCATTGACAGAGTCCCCTTTTTCACTACTCCATTCTGAGGCAGTGGTGTGGGGAAGGAATTGCAGGAAACTACAGTGGAATGGAGTGACTTTTTATTATTGTTAGTTTTGCCATGCCATGACAAATGGGCAGCTGAAGAAAGAGATCTTTTGGGCTGTGTTACTCTCAAACTGGTGCAAAATTTTACTGTGTTAAAATCTTGAGAAGAAAATCCTCTTTCTAAAATGTATTTTATGAATATTAATAATTTGCTATTAGTAAAATATATTCTGTGCACAATTATTACTAGGTCATTCTTCTGATTCAGAAGCAAAACACCCTTGCTTAATGCCATATTTGAATAAATTTAGCACTGGCTATTTTTATTTGACAGGCCTTGCTAAGCATGATTTTATGGTGGCATTATACCACAATGATGAGAAATGAGCTCTCAAATGCAGTAAAAAAGTAGAACAAATATCCCAAGAGTTTTCTGGGGATGCCAGAAAGGAATATCTGGCCTGCCATGTACCGTACATGGGCAATGACAATGGCCAAAGGCAAAAAGTAATCTTGCAGAAATGCTTCAACTAAAAAAATCCTTCAAGAATAACCATCCATAAATGTGTCCCTTGATGGCTAGAATGAAATTCATCCAAGATGAGGTAGGTGAAAAGGAGGCTGTATTATCACTGCTGTGGGAAATAAACAGCTAGAGTAAATCTTTTTCAATAATATATTTTAATTTTTCCTGGCAGAAGGATGAAACAGCACACACATCATCAAAGATTGTCATGCAACATGACTCTTCTGATTCTCAGGTGAGATTCAGAAATCCAAATGCCACTGGGAGTTATGGCTACTTGGCTCATTGCTTCTATCAAACTGAATCACATGGCCATTAAAGGAACAGTTTCTTAAAGTTGCCTATGAGAGAGCTATGCATAAAACCCATTAGTGTCCACCAAGATCTGAGTTTGCACTCTACACTGTATTAAAAATGTTCCACTAAATGGCCACAAATCCACACTGTGTCCATAGGGCCCAACATACAAAGTCAATACAATACTATGAAAGCAATAGTGGTTTAAATCAAGGTGTATTGGTTCAGTATATATTCCACTTACTTGTTTGCACAGCTGATTATAATATAGTCTGTCTTATTTGAGCCAAACTTATAAAGAACACATACTAGGAAAGGTGTTAGACTGTAGCCTGGTATTCAATGCACAGATCTTACTGTTACAGCTGCTCTTAAACAATGTCATTCAGACACATTGCTTCTCACCATGTCTCTACTCCATTTGCCCTAGAGTCAGATTTTGCTCATGGCAGCCCTTCCAAATAGGTCCAGCACTTTGGAGATATAACTGAAAATAATTTTCAGAAAAAAAATTACATCCATCATGGAAATCTTCCTTTGTAACATGAAATTAGTTTTTTACTAGTACAAAATACTGGCATACATGATCTTTTGGTATAAGAGTGAAGTAAATTAATTTATAAACTGTTCTATTGGGCTTCTTCAATATTCTTAAGGTTGGGTTGCAGTCAAATTGTTACCCCTCCAGCTGAACGTTGCCCTTATGAACTTCTTTCAAGATAAATACAGATTTAAAAGAAATGTTATTTTGAATGACTGAGATTATAAATAATGAAGAAAGAGTAGCATAGTTACATTATTTTCCAGTACCTGTGACAAATACCATAGGCCTTCATCTTTCATTTTCTGCAGTTTTATGTCAGAATAACTTAATTGAAGGATAAGTAAGATGTCTGGAGAGCACCATTTTTAAGGGTAAAGGCTTTACTAAACCATTAGTAAAACTAATGGCAGATATGCTATGTTGATTTAGCTCTCATAAGGTGCTGCCAAAGTCCCAGAAGTGTTCAGGGTCAGACAATTGTGATTAAAATGACTATTCAAGTTCATCCTGATGCACAAACAACAGTGAGGACCCAAGGAAGATACTGTTAAAGGCAGATCGCACTGCAAGCTGAAGGGCTGAGAAGGTCCTACCTACACACGGTGCAAAATCAGACTGTGTCTCAGGAACTGATTAATTAAAATGGAAAACCTTTCTAAGTTTATCACATCAAGAAAAAAAATTGCTAAATAAGTCTATTTGCTGTCAGTTCTTCAGAAGAAAAGGATTGGTCATACAGCTCATTCTTGAGACTAATCACCTGTTGATGGCAGGGCAGTTAATATATCTTCTTATACAGTAAATGACAGTATGTAGTTAACAGTTTTATACTGAAGCAAATAAAACACTTGGTATGTCAATCCCATTATTTCACTGTCTATAATTAGAGGTCATTGTGGTTACTATTAAAAAAGACAAACAACAGCATCTAGCAACAATTCTTTTACTGCAGTATCTGTGATATTGCAGCTATTTCCTATTCTAAGGGCTGAGAAACAATATAGTAACCCAAATATAATTTTGTGTTTCCTACAGCTGATTTTTTTTGCTAGCAAACACTATAATTCTCCTTTCTTCCTAAAAATGCCAATAGCTGTCAGAATTAACAATATAAATCATACAACAAATTAGGAATAGCAAAGTGAAACAGTTTAATCTTTTCCGGTTTCTGGTGTAGAGCTAAATAAGCTGCTAACCATGGCTCTTCAAAGGCAATCCTTTTTGAAAGACCCTTGCTGAATCTATGCAGCTGACTGACTCTGGGTTTGACCTACATTCAAGAAAGATTCCCCACAAACTGCCAAAGCCTTTTTCTCTTTTCTTGGTCTGTACCACCACTTTGCTCCCCAAGCTCAAAAAAGTCACTTCCATCAACTCTGATCAAGGTCTAGAAATAGATACTCAAATCAGTCTTTCAGAAAACTTATTCCATGTTATTGTTTTCTTCAAACAATCATCCTCTTTTCACTCTTCCTTGTGCATTTGAGTGACAGAGGATGTAGAGACCTGCCATTAGCTAATGACTATCAGAAAAAGTAAAAATTGCTTTGAAAGGAATAAAAGTAAGGTTGAAATGAAACAGTACTTGAGATCTCTGTGAAATGTAGTTTCTGAATCAGCTAGTTACACTTTGAAAGACAGCCATTAATCACTGCTAAAGGGTCTTTATAATCTCAGTAGTCCATCTCTTAAAAAGTGTTTCTCAAGTGTTTTTTTCCCCTTCTTAAAAATGTTATCACAGAGGCACTACAACTATTGCCAGCCAGTGCGGATGCTGTCAGACACAAGTGCAGCTTCTGATGCCTTGTCACAGAGGGCACTCCTGCAGCCTCCCTTTTCCCTGACTACCAAAACTCTGTCATGTAAACCCAGCACACCCAAAGATCTTATCAGGTATTTTCAGACAAAGACATGGAAACACAAGCTTCAAAAACTGAGGGGAAAATATATCCATGCCCCATAAAACTGTCAACAATTTGGTAAGAGAGTGAGTTACAAGTGCAAGTAGCACCTGCATAGTTATCAATGTGCTACTAATATCCATTAATGTGTCACATTAGGATACAAGTAAGATTAGGGACCATTCAGCAAAATTCAAAGAGACATTGCTGCTCTAACAGAGATTCAGTTCTAATCTGATAAAACAGAAAGATATTTTACCGGAGGAGTGTTATTATCATGATATTTCACAGGAAGTAATAAGCTTCCCCAACGTTTTGGCAGTTCTAATTTTTTTTTTTTTTTTTTAAGGGGTGTGAAAAGCATTTGTTCCATGACTGGAACAGCGTTCTTAGGTTAGACAAGGAATGCAGTATCCTTGCCTGTTCATAGGTGACAAAAGCCCCTATGCTAGATAACAAACTCACTCTCTGAGGAAACTGTTATGTCTCATACAGCTAAACACTTTCTTCCGAAAGAGGAGGACATTGTCAGATCAGTCTGGAGGCCATTCTCTCCCCCAGATCATGCCCCCTCGTGGTGTGGGAACCTTACTAGCTGCTCTGGGCTGAAATGCTAGCAAGGTGTATGCCAACTCGTGAACACTGAAGGTAATGCTAAAAACCCATCCTATATAGTTTCGCAAGGATAGACATGACCACAAAATCAGACCTTGAGAATGAATAAGTTGTCTCTACATCCATATTTATCTATGAGCAGATAGTGGTGACTGTCATGTCCATATGTACTACACAGAAGTTCAATTCCTCTGGTGATGATATACAGACAGATGAGTTCATCTCCAAAATCCAGCTCACCCAAAACCCTGAGCCCAAACTGAGAGCTTCAAAAAATGTCTTTATGCAGCAAACTCATAAAATAGAGGAAAAGGATTAATTTGGATCTAGCCAGTAATAAAAATATAGGAATTATTGTGAAGATTTAGAGAAATCACTGTAGCACCAAGGAAATGTGTTAAACAATATATTGAACTATTCCAATCACTTTACCCCAGAATCAGGAGACAAGATTATCAAGTGTCCCATTTCACAAGTCTCATGGGAAAAATAACTGTAGGATGAAAAGATCTGTTCAAAGCAATTATTTCGCATGTTATCCCTAGAAATCATATGGGGGCTCAGAATAATGATTTTCAAGCCCTCTGGCATGTGGCCACAATACACAAAAGTGTAACGTAACTCTAGAGGAGTGTCTCCTTCTCATTAATCCAACCTCCAAGTTGTTAAAAACCTTTTGAAATCCCCTTTCCAGAGCAAAAACCATTTGCAGAAGGAACCTTCCAGACGCAGAAATACATTTTGCAGAACTGAAAAGAAATGACACCTCTATGTGTCTGATGTCTGTGTTTCATATTTATATCTGCAAAGAAAAAGAAATGCTTCTGGCAGGATTTCCTGACAAATAACAGATACATTATTGGATGGCTGACATCAAACTCCAGGTTCTGGTGGGTAATTGAAAGATTGATTGTCCTAGAGATGAAGTAATTTTTTTTAACCTTCAAATGGTCCAGCACAACTAACTTTGCAATCTGTGCGTCCCTAATTGTGGCAGGTTTCATCCTGATGTGTATTTGTCGAATAATTTAAAATGAAGTTGGTGTGGGATTTTTCTCCCTAGCAGAAAGCCAGACTTGTAACAATTTAGGACAGAGTGATATATGTTCAGGCTACATCCAGTGAAAGTTAATGAAGAATTAAATATTCTGGAACTGATCCCTATCTTATTAAATCAGTGTATGTTTTTATACATTGAAGTCAATTAAACTGACAAGTCAAAATAGTGGAAGCTTGTTTTAAATATAAAACAGGAGCAAAGTTATTTATAGTAAGAACAAGAGGGAAGTACGGTTGATTAAAAAATATCTAGTTTTCTTCTTAGTTCTTTGATCCACTGATTGCCTTCCAGACAGATCTGACATGCTTTTTGATTAACATTTCATAAAAGCACATACTTCTATTGAGTATGATGAAAACTTCATCCTGCAAATACAAATTTTTGCTGAGTGTCAAAAAAAGAAAAGCATTTAGAACTAAATATAAATTTTAAAGCTGTAATGTTCTACAGAAAAAATTGAAAATTTTAATTCCTTACATAGAAATCAGACCTAAGACAACCTCTAAAATTCATTGTAATTTGCTAGCAGAAAAACCTGTGTCTTAAGGTAAAGCAGACTGAAAAAGACTGAAACAATTCAGTTGGAGTACAGTGGATGACAATATTAATACTAAAGTTTCTTTTGGAGCAATACAATACTACAACATGCAGACAGAATTTTTGGTGCTGCAGGGCTGAATCTATGGCCTCAGTGAAATTAAAACACTAACACTGTTGATTCCAGTAGAGCTGCTACAGGAAAGAACATGGATAACTTTTCTTTTAGATTTATGACTTGTATTTACAATAAAAGCAAAGTGTCAATTAACATCATGCTAGTGAATATTCTTTTCCAAAAATTTATTTTCTCAATCTTTTAATTTCACTTATTCCCATTATGGAAAGGTAAGCCCTGCACTCAGAAATGTAGTTCATTAACAAAGCAGTATTTTTCTGCTGAGTCTGCCATCAGAGGTGAGCGTCATTTCTGGTTACTTGGAGGCTATGGATGTCTTCCTTAGTCACTGACCTAAAGAAGGTTTGTTATTTATGTTTTATTTGCACTTGTAACAGCATAGCTCTCACAAAAGTGAACAAGGGTATCCTGTTATAGAAGGGATTTAGCAGAAATCCAGCTCTGGCAGGTAGGACTCCGAATCCACATTGTGACCAGAGGAAGGGAGCTACAGTTCTTCTCTTTCTGATCCAAGGGCTTAATCAGAATGATGCACATTTCCAAATTTTGAAGCCTGTTCTGAGTGTAGCCATATTCAGTGCACTGCTATGTAGGACTCCTTCTTGCCTGTTGTGGGTACAAAATTTGACCCCACAGGACCATAGCAGACCTGGCACCAGCTCCCATCAGGGCATTGCATCCTCAGGGAAGAAAAAATTACTCCGGTTAACACTGTGCTCTGGAGGAGTAAAGAAATATTAATAACTTTTTCAATATTTAAAAATGCTTTTTAATAGCTCTTAAAGCAAAAAAACAAACAAACAAACAAAACAAAACAAAACTATTTAAACATTAAAATACAGATCCATAACTTTTTGTGACCTTTCCCCTCAGGATATCTGCAGACTATGTCAGACACCGTTTCCACTATGGCTTTCATTAAAAGTAAATATAATAACAATAAACTTTGGAGAGCCACGTTATCTTTATTTTCACACTCAGACACGTTTCTTTGTTTTGCTTACACAGGTAGAACTATGCCTAGGTGCTCGTTTTGAGGGGAAAGATTTATAGCCATTCACCAGAATATCTTCCCATGTGTCATGACTGACACATGAGTCTGCAGACTCTGCAAGTTAGTGCTATTGGTTTAACAAATCCAACTTGCAGGCAAGGTGTGTGGAGCACAGACACTGAAGCACAAAGAAAGGCTGGCTTGCTCAGCACAGCAGAGGCAGTAAAGATTGTCTTTCTCGAGAGGCCTGGGACTGAAGTGTAGCTGTCTAGAGGAGGGTAATGTCAAAAACATAGGTGTCTCCTCATGGACCTGGCTGCAACTGAAAGAGGCTTTTCAAGATCTGAAACTTGGACACATTATTCATGTGGCAGTTGGGTGATTAAATCCTACTTGTGTACAACATTTGAGATGGTGCTTTCTGTTACATACTAGCAATTCCTTTCTTATGGTAAAACAGACTTAAATAGAAATCTTTACCTGGGAATAATATATTCAAGTGGAGCATGACTTGAATGCATGTGCCTATGGAATAATTTGGCAGTGACTCTCAAATCTTATTGTCTCTATATGAAAAGCAATTTAATTGAACAAAAGTTGATTTAAGGGTATCTTTTATATGTGAGAAATATATAAAATTCACTGGGTTCACATTAAATATGGAAAGTCCTGTTTATTCATTCAATTTGCCACTGTTAAAGAGTGAGTATATTATATTCTTACTGGGTTCCTTATGTAGTTCTTTCTATGGTTTATTGTCAATGTTGATGGAAAGACAGAAAACATTCTGTTAGCATGGGATATTAACAATAACTTGCTTTGAATGCATGACATGTTTTACAATAGTTCTATTTCACTTGATAGATAAAACAGCTCAATTGTAAAATACCAGAGGGAGGGTTTGAGCAGAATTTTAAGGAAAAAATGTTATTTTGTCTATTTCAGAATTTACTGAAGTAAAGTTTCTACCTTTTGGTCTATAGAAGACATAGAGTGGTATTATAACCTCATGGTCTTATGAAAGTTACATCAATTTTTTTTTTAATTATTTTTCCCTAGGGCTATAATGTCATATCATATCTGTAACCACACACACAAAAATTTCTTTAATATAAATGTTGGCTTATGATATTAATATTTCATAAGCCCTACATACAGTTACAGGTAAAAATGTTAAAATAATGCTCCAAGAGAAGTGTTAAGTTGAGCTGTAAATAAAGAGGATGTAAATGAGAATACGTAAATATATGCAAGGTCACTAAGATTTCTATCAGGCAAATAGGTTTGAAAGGTACATTTCAAGGTGATTCAGCTGGGGAATCAGTCATTGTCATACTACACACTATCTGATAGACACTGTTCACTGATGGAGCTTTATCTCTCTGCAGTTTTCCTAGACTCTATCGAGATCAATAAGCTCTAGTATTTATCAAACACTGGAAGAATAGTCATGCGGAACATAGATATCAAGCAAGGCCTATCAATAGCTTTTTTCCAGTCAAGCATATAATGTTCATTTGGGGTGGGGGTTTCAATCAAAACCTGAGCCTGGTAAATTCAGTCAGGGGACTCTTACTGATTTGAATGCACTCTGGAGATCTTCTGAAGTGCTTTACCCTTTCCATGTTCAGTTTCTGGAGTTCTTCCTTGTTGTATATGCATCTGTGTTGGAATAATGCCATTTTTCATCTTTATCTACCTGTCAAAGCACAATTAGTAGGTCAATCACAAATTTAAATGTCAGGATATGTCGCCTCTTTCTTGCTTTTTTCTTCTTGCCTCTATTGAATCATGTTCTTCTGCTCTGTAGGTTTGTTCCAATCCGATCAAGTCTAGGGTCCAATGGGTAATTAATGTATTAGAATCTCACTGTTATTGGCAGTAAAATAAAATGCAAGACACAGTAAGAACAAGACCTGCAATCAATTTTACTTAGTCTTCATTTTATTTTCATCTTCAAAATTCCAATGACAGGAGTAACTAAAAAACATAGAAGGGAATATTGCTTTTGAAATAATTGTTGAGCTGTCTTCAGCATTAACATCTCTCTAGAAAATGTCTTTTTCAGTAGTGATCCACTGAGAGAGACCTATACCTAATGTGATGGTTTTAGGTTATGCCAAGAATGATATTGTTGCTTTACATAGAAACGGAATGTCGTTGTGTTCTATCCTAGCAAATGCAAAGACAACATATTTTTAAATAATATAGTCCAACTTTTTAACAAGTTTATAGAGTACACAGTTTATTCAGAAAAAAAAACCAACAGACCAATAAACATTGATTAGCCTAAATTTCTAATGTTTTTTACAGTTTTGCATTCTGAAACTAAACATTAATACTGATTCTTTCATTGGTTATACCAATATGTTAGAGGATAGGTTATACAAAGAAACAGGCTAGCCCATGTCAGAAATGAAGGTGATAACATTAAACTCCCTGGGACCGTGATAAGGTGACTATCTAGATGATTTCCAGTTCCCTGTCCCTCCCATGCTGTAGTATAACTTCTTTCTTTAAAATCAAGACTATTGCAAAGAACAAATATGAAACCTTGGCTCCACTAAGATTAATTCATTTTGCTACCAGTTTAAATAATACTTTCTCAGTGGTAGCCAGTTCAGAGTGTTCTTTCCTCCAGTTGCAATCCAGGTTTTGATACTGGATTAGTATGGTTAAACTTTTATTCCTCTGAAGATAACTGGAGGTTTGCAGCTTGTTTCAGTATGGACAGAATTTTACTAGCCTGGTTTCCCTCAAAGCTGGATGTTACTGTGTGTGGTTTATAAAAGCATCATTTTTTGGAAATGGTCTTTTTAAAATTTTAAACCCAAAACCAGATGTGTCTGAAAGTTCCCCTAAAGTTGAGCTGAGATGACTTAAAAAAAAAACCTAGGTGACTTATGGCAATCCCACACACTAATAGGATACAGGATACTTGACCTCTGTTTGAATTTCTCTGCTGGCATATTGAATTCATAATCACTCTTCCGTGGACTTGGAAATGGAGCTTCCTTCTAAATGTTACAGACTGATGATATCAACAGATGCAGAAGAAATGGCAAGGCTGCAAGAAATTATGATCCAGTGTTAAACAGGCAGTAAACCTTGGATATACGTTGAATGTCTAAATTTGAAATATTCTTAGTTTAAAATGATTTAATATATGACATTATCGTACAGAAATGTTTAGATTCCTCAGAAGATTATCTAACATTCAAATATAAATAAAACTATTAAGGTAGTTGTGGTGACTGGTTCTAAGTAATGTCATGCTTTGTATTTAAATTCTGTTTTAAAATGTTTTAAAGTCTTCTGAAAATTAAGTTCATTGCACAAGGCTTTTTCACTTCCATGATGGTTGCATATTTAGCTTTAATTAGTAGAAGAAACTTCTAGCGTATTATCCAAAAGTTATGCTATTTTCATAGCGTATCTGGAAAATTACAGCTGTTTCTATTGTTACCTTTTAATTTACACTTTTTGGCATCTAATGTATTAATCCTGTATATGCTATCAAAGAGCTATAGTTTCTAGAGAGTTAAAACTTGAAAATCAATAAATCTATGTAAGAACTTGAAGTTTCTGGAATTCTCATCAAGGCTACTTCCTGTACAATAAGTAGTAAAAAATAAGTAATACCAAGCTGAAAGATGAGAATTAAAAAGAAAAAAAAAAAACAAAACCCAACTTAAAAAATCAGTTGAACTAAAAAAATGCTACATCACTCAAGTAAGAGTTATCAAAGAATTGTGGAAAAAGAGTCTTTATGATCTGAGAGATGTTCATATCATGAAGGTGTTCTGTAATTTGGTAAAGTAGGAACTTTTAACCGTTGCATACACAGTGCACAAGAAATAGTTTAAATTGAGAGTAGTATGTAATTTAACTTAACTGTACATTTGTAAAGTCACTAAGTCAAATCCAGATGAAGGATAATAAGCAGAATTTCATCCTTCATCCATATCCCACCATCATAAGATAATTCAAATATATCAACACAGATTCGGGACACAGTATTACACTACAGATACCTATTCATCCTTACATCTAAAATATTACTAATATATACTTCTCATCATCCCATGTGATGACATTAAAAAGTCAAGTTATGAGGGTTCAAGTCCCCAAGAACTTATAAAGCATACAAGAAACCACAATATAAATATATAATATTATAATATATATATT
>VZRU01006265.1:212462-273110 GCA_013398155.1 Pedionomus torquatus
TATTATATATTATTATATATTATATATATTATATGATATATATTATAATATATAATATATACATAATTCCAAGGTGTCACAATAATTATCAGAAGTGCCTAAATGTAACATCAGAAATAGCAGCTGTGATTTCCTGGTCCCTCTTTCTTCCCATAATTTCTTATTTTAATCAAAAGGTAGACTGAGAATTTATTAGTAAAGTCAAGAGTTCAGAGCCACCATCTACTTACTGACATATATATATATGTTCTTACTTTCAATTAAAATATTTACACCCATGTTCACCCATCTTTATTATTTTTAAAGGTGGCATGAACAATGAACACAGGTTTCTGAGGACAATGCTGTTCACCCAGTGTTCATTCACACTAAATCTTGCAAGCATCTCAAGCTGCCAAGCTTCTATAATTACAGATCCAAAAGTTTGCGCATCTGGGCTCTTGCACATGTGTAGGAGTGCACCAGCTGTTCCCTTTCTCTGCATAAATTTTATTTTTCCACTTTATCTCATGAAATAAAGTTTTCAAAGGCTGCTGATAACTGGGATCAAACCAGGTTGAATATTATTATGTAGCTCAGAACTGAGTCTCCCAAAAACTTCTAGAGAGATGCCAAGTGCTGTAAAAAAATAGGATTTCTCCTCTGATCCTTCTGATTACTTAGGCAGGCAGGAAGTGGAGAACAAGGGAAGTGCAATATAGAAATCAGATTCTGTGGAGGGGTTTAGATAGTTGTTATGGATTTGAGGGATGGTTATAAAGGAGACAGGAACACAGTTAAAAGCAGCTGACATAACCAAGTATAGTGGGATCAGAGCTGTGATGCTGGAGAGGATAATGATGAATACTGGGAGAGTCACGAAGTGAGAGGAAAAGACAGAAACTCAGTGGATACACAACACCTGGGGACAGTCTCTTTTAGAAGCTTGTTTGGTAAAGGTTAAGAAACAGGATGAGGAGAAAGTAAAACAATATCACGAACATTGTTTCTGTTCATGGGCTCCATTATGGACTCAAGCTGCTGCAGTGACCCACCACTACCTCAGTGTTATTTATTTATTCACTTTCTTTTATTACCCTTCCCCCAAATAGTTCAAATAATAATTAATTTTTTCTGGACATAACTTGGGAATTCATTCTATTTTTTAATAGTAACTAATTAACAAGGCAGACCACATGTAGGATAAATCCCAAGTAGTCCCACAACAGGCCACCATGTATCTGTCACAGCCCTCAGTGCACCAAGAAGCTCTGAAGACTGTCCCCCCACTTCCTGAAGGTTCACCTGGGGCTGCTGGAGCAGCACAGCCAAGGTGCAGAAAGCTGTGCAAAAAGCCTTGCAAAGAGGGCTGTGAAAAGCCTCCTCTGGGATTCACCCAGCCACCGGCAGCCCACTGTCTCAAGACCCTGTTCCACCTCACCTGAGCCACCACGCAGGTGTGCCTGTGCCTGGTCCCAGCAATCTTGGCTGAGACCTAACCCTTCTGGCTTCTCCTCAGACATGTCTGGTCTCTACAAATTTGTCCAGGGGTGCCTGGGCTCCCAGCTGACTCTACTCATCCCCATGGTACCTGCTCTGCTCTCCTGGTTTGAGCACAGCAGGACTCTGCCCGCATCTGTGAGGGCACTGCCAGGTCACCCTGCTGTCACCCTCAGCTCCCAGCTCCCTTCCCTCAGCAGAGCAGCCCACTCTTCCTGTTTTCCGATGGCATCAACCAGCTTGGTGGAAGTGTGCAAAGGTCATCAATAGTCAGAGAACTAATGCAGACATCTAGATGCATCAGTGTGCTACATGGGCTTTTTTTTTTTTTTTTTTACAGCACATGCAGATTTTTTGTGATGTAGTGGAGGTATACTTGAAACTTAGAAACTTGAAACTTAGATTTAAACACAATAAAAGTAGAATACCCAGGTTTTCTATAACGTAGGTTCAAGATATTATAGTATAACAAAAAATTCAAGACATATATAATGGTTTACAGATGTTAGGTATGTCATTACATAATAATAATAGTAATAATAACAAACATAACAATAACTACCATGGTTATAAAATTGGAGCTAATATTTATAGAGCATTCTACAGAGAAGCCAACTGGGTAATGCTTTGCTCAACGTAATACAAATACAAGGTATAATGACTTCTTGCCATAGTTTGTGGTGTAAAATGTTGGATAAACATGTGGGTCTCTTAAGGCAACAGTGGAGATGTGATATTAATAGCAATATGTTGTGAGGCTTGTACAAGAGACTTACTAGCAAACCAGAGCTGGTAATGAAACTGAAATGATAGGTAATAAAACTTGATAGTTATATTAACCTTTAAAAAGCCCTTTATAATATCTGCCTAATTAAGGTCCAAGCCCCCAAGTACAGGTGTCATTTCAACAGTTTAAAAAGAAAGTGAAGCAAAACCTTCAAAGGGACAGACTCACTAAACCAATCAGAGGAATAATGTCAGGGTCTGCATGACTTTAAGGCTTCTGCTTTCCAGAAGTAACTCGTGCAGCTATTAGCTTTTCACTTGTATGTTTTTCATAGATAGTGTCTATCAGTTTAGTTAAGAACCACCCTAAAAGTAATCCAGTCAGAGGAATATGTTTAAATATTTGTCTACATGTCACTTACATAATATGCCCTTTCTCTAAAACACAGCATAAAGAGAATGGTCTGTCATAGGATCCTCTTCAGCTCACTCTTTAGGGAAAAATATGTGTAAAGAGGAAAGTTTCGGAATGTGTTCAACGTGCCAATGAACCTGGATCTCTGTTGGACTAAGCTGAGGACAGAAAGACTCAAGACAGTAATACCTGCCTCACCAAAACATACACATTTCATGGGGAGATTCTCACTTATCTTCCAGATGGTCTTGATTTCTAGCCTAAAGCAGGTCCAAAGGGAAAAAAAAGGGCTAATTCTTCCAATTACACTGGGAAATGGTCTGGTAGCCTTTGTAAATCTATGGGCATGGAGACTTTGTGCCCAGCACTGCTGCTATTAGGCAGCAAATCATTGTCTCTTCTAGAAGAAACTTCTGAGTGATTCTCAATGGGAGAGCTTTCTTGCTAAAATTATTAGAGCAGAAAGTGGCAAAGCAGTAACTATGAGAGAGTGGTAAAGCATCAGTGCCCAAAGCCTCAGTTTCCTAGATAAGAAAGCAAAAATGTACAGTATTCTCCCTGCACTATTTTTTCTGTAACTATTTAAAATTAATTGCAAAACCTCCTCCTCTCCAAAACTGTATTGCTGTCTGCTCACTACAAATCCTTGCTGTTCTCTGTAACCTATGGATGTAGTTTACCTCCACCAGTTACCTAGTTGACTTTTCCTGTTCTGTCAGCATTGATTCATTCTTATTATATCATAATATTAACTATTCCTAAATCCAAACTGTGTTCTTGGCTAAGTAGTTTGAAAAATCTACAAAATTTCAATACACAGTCATTGCATTGTATGGGAAATACTGGCATAGAATGCTCTTCAGTCTTGGCAGCGCAAATAAATACATTTCCATCTTTTCTCATATAAATATGCATGTATTTGCTCCTTTACCTACTTGCATCTATACATCACTCCTAGTATCTGCCCATTTTACTAGTGTCACAATCCTGGTTTTGGTCAAGATTGTCTCTAAATTTGAATTTTGTCTATTATTATGCTTGAATTAGTCTGTCAGGTAAACTCTTTATTATCCATGTGCTTCCATGAGACCAACCTCTGGTAGACTATATAATAAATTAATATGTAAACATCTTCATTTATTTGTTTGATATATTTGCAAAATAAAACATGAAACCACTCAACACAACCTATCCTACTCTTTGAGTAAGCATACTGCTACAATGTATGTCCAGCCTCCCACACCTCCCTAATTCTTTTATCCCTCCTCATCTGTATTTAGCTTGTAAGCACTTCCAAAAGATAAACACAGTTTTCCTCACAGACACTCAAAGATATCTAGGGATCACGTACATCCTGAATGAAAATCAAAGAATTAGTAGGCCACAGTAACATTGCATAACAGGAAGTGATAAATAACATAAACTAAATAATAGAAAGAAGAAAGAAGGGAAGGGAAGGGAAGGGAAGGGAAGGGAAGGGAAGGGAAGAGAGAAGTATTTCTGTTGGAGGGGATGTACAACAACCAGGTAGTCCAACTGCCTGACAAATTCAGGGCTGACCAAGTTAAAGCATGTTAATAAGGACATTGTCCAAATGCTTCTTACACACTTAACAGTCTTGGGTCATTAACCATCTCTCTAGGAAGCCTGTTCCAGTGTTTGACCACACTCTTGATAAAGAAATACTTCCTAACGTTCAGTGTAAACCTCCCCTGGCACAGCTTTGAACCATTCCCACACATCCTGTTACTGGATACCAGGGACAAGAGATCAGCACCTCCTTCCTGAGAAACCTGTGGAAGCTGTAGGGAGCAACAAAGTTGCCCCTCAGCCTTCTTTTCTCCACACTCAACAAGTCCAAAGCCCTTGGCTACTCCTAGTAGGACATGCCTTCCAGCCCTTTCACCAGCTTTGTTGCCCTCCTCTGGATGCATTCAAGTGTCATGCTTCTTACATTGTGGAGTCCAGAACTGCACACAGTGCTTGAAGTGAGGCTGCACCAACACTAAATACATTGTGATATTCACAGTTTTTGATTGACTGGTTATAACGTGCTTGATGCACCTCAGGATGTGGTTTGCCCCCTTGACCACCAGGGCACACTGCTGACTCACGTTGAGCCTCCTGTCAATTAACACCACCAGATTCCTTTCTGCAGGGCTTCTCTCTCCCAATTTATACTTCTGCCTGGCGTTACTCCATCCTAGGTGCAGAATCTGGCATTTGGACTTGTTAAATTTCAACCCATTAATCACTGCCCAATGCTCCAATCTATCTAGATGGTTCTGCAAGGCCTCTTGACCCTCAAGGGATGCAAAAATATAAGTAGGCAGAATTTTACCTGAAATTGTTTTGATTCTATCAAAACTTAACTCACAATATCACTGGAATGGGATCTTTATATGATGCCTCCTTTTAATACCTCTTGTCTACATACTGTTTAAGGAGCAGTTCATAAAATGTATTATGTATGCATGCATCTTTCTTAGCTGTACAAATTGATCTCTAGAGTTTACCACAAAATGCTCAAATGCAAAGAGCTAAAGACATGAAAGAGTAGATGCAGAATAAGTAATATACTTCACTAATATGATAAGATAGTAAAGAAATAACATTAGTTTGTATTAGTTAATATTTGTACAGTTCTTTGAATATAAAAGAAGTTCCATATAAGCATTAAATTATTATTAATATTAGGCTGTCAAATCTCTCTGGGTTGTACTGCTCTTACTTTCTGGGTACTAAGGAAAAGAATAGATGCCTAAGAGGATGAGTACTAGATCAATCCAAATCAAATCAAATCGAATCAAGTCAAGACTATACATTGCTGAATCTGTTTGCACATGGCAGTAATGCTTGTGCACCTACTGCTATAACATTTACTGAAACACATCCTTCTGATTTCAGTATTTGTTTACTTTTCTTTCATATGAATGGATCAACACTAAATTCATTACATTTATCTGTATCCTGATGCCATGCTACTATTCTGATGGCATTTCTATCTATTTGCACTTAATTTTACATTCTTTACCAACAACTTATTATTATTCCAAGTGCTGGTTTTGTTGGAAATTATTAGATCTTAATCCTAGCAGTGATTATACATGTTTTAAGAATGAATACTTACTTACATTTTGTTCTGTATCCTGATTGTAAAGACTATGATTGACCAACATACAGGCACCAGATGAAAATAACATGAGTCTGCTCTTTTATGACAGCTCAAATTATTTACAAATAGTAATCACACTGAGTTACAATGTGTATAGTATTATTTTTTTTATGAATACATACAGTATGCATATCAGTGTAATATTGATGTGCAGCATAATTACATTTGCCTGGTGACCTGACTTGTCTTGCAGTGAGGCTCCATTCATAAAGCAACTTGCTAATCAAAAATTCCCATTCCTTTTTTGGGATAGGCTATTATTTTAGTTAAATATATGAAAGAGAATAGCAGTGAGACAAATCACAGGAACAGATACAGAGAAAGGGTGAAAAAGACAGAAAAAAAGAGCCAAACAAGCTCTTTTGAAAGAAATGAGAAAGAACTCATGTGAAAGAATCTTGAGGTTAGTGTTGACCATTTTAAAGTGTTTGATATCCTCAAGTATAGCGTGAAGTAGTGTTTCATATGCTTGATGTAAATAAC
The DNA here is from genome assembly GCA_013398155.1 of Pedionomus torquatus. Classification (NCBI taxonomy): domain Eukaryota; kingdom Metazoa; phylum Chordata; class Aves; order Charadriiformes; family Pedionomidae; genus Pedionomus; species Pedionomus torquatus. The sequence continues at coordinate 218,741 of VZRU01006265.1, forward strand.
AACAGGACTGTATCAAAGTAACCTGGCTTCATCACTTTATTTTCCTTCTAACCAAAGTAGCTCACAGGACTACAGACTTTGACTAGCTATGCGGTTTGAAAGAAATAACTGAATGTTCCTGCTCCTTTGAATTGTGACTTCTTCATACAGACTTCAGAGTGCTGCAGCCATTTCTCCTCTGCTTGATCTCATTGTACATTATCAGAGCAGAAGGTGATCTTTAGCTGGATGAGCTAAAGGAAAAACTCGGTTTTGTTGCCCTCCCAGTAATAAATCAAATCACATAGTAACTTAGAAAACAGTTAAGAATCCTGGTTATTGTTAAGCAAACTTATTAGCAATAATGTTTAGGCTGTTTTAAAACTGAAAGGAGTACAGTCACTAAGGGAAAAAAAAAAAAAAAAAAAAAAAAAAAAAAAACAAAAACCAAACAAGACCAAACCAAAAACTTATCTCTGCTCTTTTACTACCAGTAACTGACAGGGTTGACATATTTGCTCTTAACATCTGAATGAAATATTAGCAGTTTCTCAGGAACTGGTGCCATGCAAATGGATTCACATGCCCTGTGTGTGGGAATCTACATCCCAGAATTAACCAGGTTACTTTTGCAAATCATAGACTTTTGTAAATAAGCCTAAATTTTCAATTAATTTGGAATTTATTATAAATATCAGACTCATATGTTGGAAGATTATTTTTTAAGCTCCTGATAATGATGTTTTGAGCTTGCTTAGGCAGGATCAGTGTCCAGGGATATATATTCATTGTTGTATTCATGATGTCTTCAGGCAGGCAGAAAACACGCTCTGTGTAATAGCTACTGTTATGCACTGGCCTCAGTAAAGTCTGACTTGGAAGAACTATTCTGTAATTAATATAAAAAAGATTTTTTGTTGTTGTTGAGGTCAGTAGCATGACAGAAGCATGCACTCTGTCACCCATAAAATAATTTTTACATATCATATGTATCAAAATATTATTTTATACAGACATTATTTTTTTTTTTCTGAGGATCATGAAACTCTATGTTGGTTTCTTGAGTGTATTTTATATCAGCAGAACCCAGATTCTTTGAACTTTTTTCCCAGATATCTTTAACTATATGGATCTAAACCTGTACACTATGATCACTGAAATATCAGAGAAATTAGAACATTTAAAAAAGTATCCTTTTGCAGCTGGACATAAAATTTTGTTTTCTATTTAGCTTTAAAATAAGTGGGATTTATGCTAAGATTTTACTTCATCATCAAACTAAAGTGAGATTCCCAAATGTCACTCTCCAATGGTTAGAAGAAACTAAGGCAACTGACTTGTTGGACTCAGGACCTTATTTCTAGACAGTTAAATCAAGAAGAGGTTAATCTCTTCCACAGTCCCTGCCTGAGTATCTGATGAATAAAAAATAAAAAATAATTTAAAAAAAAAAATCTGTAGGACATGATAAACTTGACCTCAACCTATTTCTAACTAACAAAATCTAAGAAACCTTCTTGTGCTGAATCATGTCTTCTCAGGGCTTGGGGACTAAGAGATGGCCTCAGGTGACCTACCAATAGCTAGAAAAACTTCAGTAATGTTGCATATACATTTTACTTTTTGAAAGGAAAGAATATTAGAAGTTGGTACTAATACTCTATTTAGGAGGACTGCAGCTGGGAGAATTTTGTAATGAGATTGGCATTTTACATGAGAAATTGGTACTACTTTCCTAAAATGCACCAGTGGTCTCCAAGTTATATTTGTGCTTATGAGATAAGCCAAATGCCATTACTCTGTCCTACAGCAGTCTGTATTTTTAGAAAAGATGAAATAACCAACACTTGCATTTTTTACATCTGTGATATGAACCAATAACTCCATGAAATTGGATGAGCACTAACCTTCTGTGAAAAAAGATTAGCCCTATGTTCTAAGATAAAAATACTGAAATATGAAAAATCTTTGAAGGACAAGAATTGCTTCTCCTGAGCTGAGAATTAGATTTTTTTGTGGAATTGTTTAGACAATTAATTTTTTTTCCAGAAATGTATGGAGTAGCAAGTAACACTATTTATTAAGATTTAAATACATGGAGGAGCTTGAGCATAGGATACATTTCTGAAAAACAAAACAATGTGATAGTTGAGATTTCTGTTCATACCTTTCATCTTGATTTGCAAAAATACTGTGAATGCATGCAAGGCAGAATTTGCCAGTGCTGCTATCAGGGGGACATTAAGCATGAAAGAACTTGTTCTGAGCTTGACGCTTTGCCAGGCATATAAGATAGTTAATTTCAAGTCTTGCTAAACTCCATACCAAAAAAAAAGAATTGCATTTAATATATTTTCAATTATACTCCAGCCATAATGTATTTTTACTTTTTTAACCCAAAGAAAAATATTTGGTGTAGGTTGCATAGAATTTTCTAAGTAATAGCCTGAAACTTATCCTTAAATTCACATTTATGTTTATATTTTTCAACTCTTTTTACTTTTTTAATAGCACGTTTTCCTGGTTTTGTCATGTATAATTCAAAAAAGCAAAGACAAGTTTAAATGTCTTTTGACTCTACTAATTTAGTCAGACTTAAATGTATCTCCTTAAAGAAACTAAAGAACATATATACAGAGAAAATTATTAGAAAGAGATAAGGTAACACTTTCAAAAATAGCTAACAAGCTAACACTTTAAAAAAAATAGTTTTTGAGGTTGAAAATTTATTTCAAAATTTATTTCAAAAATTTATTTCAAAAGTGATGCAGGAATTTGGGTTTTTACATTGAATGTCAACATAATTTTAGCAATTAAGTGCTTATATCACTTTTGACAGTTTTATGTATGCTTTAGGAGAAAACACATTACAGGAAAATAAAAATTCATTGATCTATTTCTCAGAAAGTAACTGTCAGTTTGACTATCTGTAAACAGAAGGTTGCTGAATAACTTAATATTTTGGAAGATATAAAAAGGCTGAGACAAAAAAGAAACAGAAGTCAAATATCTTCTAAATTACAGAAAATGTAAACCTTGGAAGTAGAAACAACATGCTAAAAGGAGAATAGAAGCCACTCTGGAAATCTTTAGTGCCACAAATAGGGAGAGAAACCCTAGCAGCCACTTTGTGAAGTGTCAGACTTCCCTAGGAGCTCTGCATTTGTCGGGCATCTTTGTATTCCCACACAGACCCAAGGTAGATGGGTCCTGCCTGCTACAGTCCCAGGGCTTTTCCATCTCATGTCTTTGAGGGAAGGATGTTTTATAGGCCTCTTGTTTTGAGCCAAGGTGAAATAGCCTGATAGCATTCATTTAATCCAAATCTTTATGGATGCATGTGTCTGCATCTGTCTCAAATGCAAGACAGTCCAGTATTCAGTTGCACTGAATTCTTATCTCTATCTGAACACTTTTCTGATAAGTAAATTTATTTTTTCTGTATAGCTAGTATTACTGGTATCACAGCCCTGGAGAGAGTACTTGCAAGCACCAACAAGATTACATGTTAATTATAGGAGCTAGGGAAAAAAAAAAAAAAAAAAAAAAAAAAAAAAGAGGTGGCTGCCATCCATCTACAAAATATAACATTGTCTCAGTATGGCAAAATGGGAATACTTTGATAACAGCCATCCATTAGGCACTTATTCAGATGTTTCCAATAGGGCTCTGCTTGCTCTTGAGTTTCAATTCTTGTGGGCTAGAAAAAGGATGGTGAATGGGTTGCTGTGCTGCAGACTGGAGGAGATGGTAGGTGTCTTCACGCTGAAGATGCAGATATAGGGAATGGGATAAAGTTCTTACACAGCTAGATGGGGTTCAACTTTATGTTAAGTCAAATCATTTTGTTTAATTATTCTCAATTTAAGTCAAGTATTTGACCCTCAATGGGTCTGGATGAGGAACCTCTAAATGACAACAGGAAGACAACAGGAAGTAGAGGAAAATGACTAACACATTTTTTAATACTACCAGAAAGACATAGTTTCTCATGTTATACTCACAGCCTGCTTTCATTTCCTGTATGGCCTTTCTGACTGTATGGCCTGTTCAATTTGTCCATTTAGTAAACTTATAACTGTGTAAGATAGTGAAGTACACAGAGACGTCCAAGCCAACTGCATCAGAGTTAGACCAGATTCCAGAGAAATGTAGTCTTGGCTTTGCTGAGCTCTGTCTTTGTATACTCTGTTCCTGTCATTAACTTAAGTACTGTGGTTACAAAGCTGAATAGTTTCTGATATCATAATATGTAGGAACATTCAAAACTAGTTGAATGCGGTAGAACATTGATTTGGCCAAATGCTTGAACTGGATGTATCTAGAACTTGTCCTTTATGTGAGCTCTCCTAGATGGGCTGTAGTTTTGGTTATTAAATTGGAAAAGATGGGTTTTGTTAGAGTATGAACTTTAAAGGAGAGAAAATATAGAATAACTATGTCTGCATAGTGTATTGGGTTTATATGACAAGGTTGTGGTAGTGAGGAGGCTAGAGGAATGGCTTCTGTGAGAAGCTGCTGGAAGTTTTCCCTATGTCCAACCGAGCCAATGACAGCTGACTGCAAGAACAACCTGCTGCTTGCCAAGGCTGAGCCCATCAGCAATGGTGGGATAATGTATTTAAGAAACAATATAAAAATAAGAAATGTATAGGAGAAAATTGCAGACAGGGAGGGGAGTGAGAATATGAGAGAAACAACTCTGCAGATACTGAGGTCAGTGAAGAAGGAGGGGGAGGAAGTACTTAAGGCCCCAAAGCAGAGATTCCCCTGCAGGCTGTGAACAATATGGTGAGGCAGGCTGTCCTGCTGATGCCCATGGAGGTTAATGGTGGAGCAGATATGCACCTGCAGGCCATGAAGGACCACACACCAGAGCAGGTGGATGCACCCAAAGGAGACTGTGACCCTGTGGGTGGCCTGTGCAGGAGTAAACTCCTGGCAGGACCTGTGGACCTGTGGAAAGAGGAACCCGCGTTGAAGCAGGTTTGCTGACAGAACTTGTGACACCACAGGGGACTGATGCTGGAGCAATCTGTTCCTGAAGGACCCATGTTCCTTAAGGAGCAGTTCATGAAGAACTGTAGCTTGTGGGAATGACTCGTGTTGGAGAAGTTTGTGGAGAACTGTCTCCCATGGGAAGGACCCCACACTGGAGCAGCAGAAGAGCATGAGGAGGAAGGAGCAGCAGATTCCATCTCCTCTGTCCAGTTGAGGAGAGAGGTGATAAAGCAGCTTTGATGGGCAGCTGGTGTCCAACCAAGGTCAACCCACCACACAGAAGTTATAAACAATTCTTCCTTGAAAGAATGTCCTTGCTTATGCGCTTGGATTCAATTAGTTCAGAGACATTTAGGGTTGCAGTAAATTTTGTTTATTACTCTGTTGTCTTCTGACTCCTTTGTGGTTTGTCTGTCCAATCTGTGTTCTTTTTGCCACGTCTCCTTCTCTCTTTATTTGAACTGAAGGTTTTCAGGCCCTAGCTGTGATCACCTCCTTGCTTTCTTTGTCTCTCAGTATCTTGCAGCCTAGACATGCTTGAGATCAATGTCCTCTTCCTCTTCATCTTTACAGACAGACTGAAATCAGGAGAGATGAACCACAAACTTTCATTGCATGGAATTATAAAAATAGTGTGGGGACCTTGTGCCAGCTCAGCCTGTCTCCTATGGACTTGAGTTCACAAACCTGACAGATGCTCTCTTCCAAGATCATGCCTCACTATGAAGAGGGAAAACTGCACTGTTGTTTGAGGAGAAAACATGGAAACCACTCTAACTCATCTTCCTTACCAGTTTTGTATGGAATTTTTTTCTATGATACAGAATAATTGAAATGATCACACTCTATGTATCATTAAAAAAAGAAGAGTATTAGAAAGCAAACATAAGACTATGTTTGTATACCTTAATTAAGAGATAAACTTTACTGAACTAATCTATTTCATTCACTAAAGTATATGGATCCATCAACACATTCTGGAAATAAAGCCAAATGTTACTTGTTTACATTAATAGTCTGAAAGCACCTGTTAAACAACAATGTGTATGATTTTACCATTCAACTTGACATATCAGTTATGAGAAGATCATTTGATGTGGATCATTTTCTCTGATTCAGAAGAGAACAGTAAAATGTATTTATATAATTTGATTAGGGGTAAGAACAGAATGAACAAATGTTATTGCAGTCATTAATCTGAATCAAGTTGTTGCTGTGCTAGGCATATTCCAAGCTGACGTGGGAGACATTATTACATTACCACAGAGGGAAATTCACCTCTGCATAGAAATTGCAGGTCTATATATCATCTAAAGCCCATATAAATCACCCAGTTTTATGTGGACTTTCCAAATATGGTAACAACTTTTTCCATAAAGGAAACAAGATTACACAGGAGCAAATTTATTTCTGTTTTCTTTTCAAGCTGAATTTCACTTTTATTACCTACAAGACTTAGAGCAAGTTTATGTACTTAAGTGCCATTTATGAAGTTCAATGTGGCAATAATAACTTACATTTTATCACCTTATCTATACTAAGGTTCTCAAGATGAACACAAGCCATTTTTCTGAAAATGTGATAGCTTGCTCTGATATAAATGTAAGGAACCTTTTATGAGCTGGGATATATCTAAATCCTTGTGTCTGAATGAGTACGCTGTGCTAGTTAAAAAGCAAAACAGTTTGAACAAACAGCAAATACCTCAGCTTCCAACACAAACAGAACAAGAAGTCTGTAAAACATCTCATTTTAGTTGTTTTCCTGCCATAAAAAGAGTTTGATCTTCTAGCTTTAGGTTGTAAAATCAGTCATTATATATACAGTGCCTTCATAAAATTCATGACTTGAAAAATGGAGGACAGAATTAGTAGTTGGAGGGTTTCTTGCAATGCGACATTATAACTCTTTCACGCTAAGCTGTGCCACAAAGCGAAGCAAGATACATAGAAGTGACTGAAAGCCATGGTTAAGTTAATATTTCTACACCCATGCATATCTTCCATGCAGTATCTTGCACTTACATAGATACTAATATGAAAAAGAATGAGTACAAAAATGGGTAACTTTAAGAGATTATCTATGACAAATTGAAAGCTATAAAAATATCTATCCTCAGTTTAAATTCTTTGAAATTAGTGGTAAAAAGAAAATGCTCCTGGAACAAGTACTGTCTATCCTGGATTTTGGGAAAGCTCAAGTTTGGGGCTGTGTAAGTACATAATTCCACATTTGTTCAAGCAGAATGTTGATTTTTTACAACATCTTGCTCTAAAACACAAAAATGGGCTGTTTGAAGCTTTCCAGAGTTGTGAAATGTATGAAGTTTAACCTGAGTAGAAAAACTAGCAGAGTGAAAATGAGATGAGCAAAGAGATATGAGGAATATAGTTTCCACGTGACTTGGCAATTTGTCACTTCTGTCTCAATGTGTTTCATGATTCATGGCTAGAGAATACAAGATTGTACTGCTTATGGTAAAACCTTACAAATAGAATTTTGGGGGTGGATAAACTAGAAGCTATGCAAATCTTGCAAAAAAACCTCTTAATAAAATCTCTATAATTTGCAGTTTCTTTCTATGCATGCAGAATGCATATCTTTTAAACACCTTATACATAGACACTTTTTGTTTTAATTCTTTTTTTTTTTAATCTATATTGTACTTACTTTTTTATTATTTGTTTTTCTTGCCACAAACCTAAGTTTTCATAGCTTAAAGGACTCCTAAATGCCTAAAATGATCTAAAATAATTTTGCATTAAAAGATAACAACTCATGGCTTTAACATTTTGAAATCTTGGACTCTTCAAGAAGTGGGATGTTCTAAGTCTAAGATGAGAGTGCAGATTCTAATGATATAAATAGTCCTGACTTTTTCTCTACAAGTTTGGAAAAGATAAGATCTTAAAACCTGCACAGATCCATTTGAACAGAAATATCATTTAAATGGAAATTGTTACCCCTTTTAAAAGATGATACACTGCAGTAAAGCCCAATGAACAGTGATTGCCACAAAATATTGTAGGTGGTACTTTCTGAAGGGATAGCAAATAATGCTGCAGGATTTATAGTTGACTCATTTGGGGAAATCTTTCTGATATGTTAGTCTAGGTACACTAAAACTGCTCTCTTGTGATATTCAGTCAGACAGATTAACCTAGGAGTCATCTGTGATGATAAAGCATTTATCATAACATCCTCTGGAAGATTAATATGGAGTATGGTTAATTATGTAGCCAAAAGTCTCAGATGAAGGCATATAAACAGCACAATTTAAAATTAAAAATTTATTACTTTTTTTTTAATTATTATTATTACAAAGAGTATATTTGTGCTACCTTTTTTTGCTGTTCCAGGTTCTTATATCTTATGTTTTCAAACTTTTCTCTAAAACTTTGATGTCTATCATGTTTTCAGTGTATCTACTACACTATTTGATAGAACTTACATTCAGAACTTGATGTTGTGAGGAAAGTTGAGGCTCTTTTGCAAAATGCTGATTTGTGTAGGTGAGTAGGTGAGATTTTTGAAAAGCAGGAAATATGACAATGTTAAAATGAATTCTAAAAGCTACAGATGTTCCACATTTTCAGAAGGTAAAAGCAAGTATCTTCAAAGGACTAAACAAGCTATTAGATTTTATAGACAGCAGTTAAAAAAATAATAGTAACAACACTTAAACAATTTTTTTTTTTAACAAATAAAGTTTATTCCAAAATACCCACAAGAAACTAGACCATAAAAGATGTTAAGACACGATCATCAAACTAAGTTTCCCATAGCACATCAGGGAAGTTGCCAGCAGCACATCACAATGAAATGTTGGCTTTTGGCATTAATTTTGCATATCATAACCAGACTGTGTAAAAAGGTATATAATTTTTTTTATTAAAAAGTTAAATATGTTTTAAAAGAAGAGCCACATAGTGATCAGTTATCACCAAGCTGATGTAGTTCCTGGAAGACTAATACACAGCAGTAGACAAAAAAGCCATTAAACAGTAATAGTGGATCAGACAAGCACTGGTGTTCAAAGTCTCAGGTATTCAGTAAACTTCATGATAAACTAAGGAACCTAATTTAAATTTTCTTAATTACATCCTGGAAACTCCACCCTGTTACACAGTGATTTGTTTCCTCTGCAGTAGTGTTCATGTTGTTAAGTCACAATCAGAGCCACAATCAGCTCAAGACATGCTCATGGTTCTGGTCTAACAATGCACTCATGTTTTTCAGAAGCCTAAAGATACTGTGAAAGCACTTACACATTAAACACACTTGTCAGCCTCTAAATATCTGAGAAATTAATTTTGTGGCGCTTAATTTAGAGCTCATAGTGAAAACCAGCAAGTTCTCTTCTGCAGGAAGGGTCAGCGAGGTTCAATTCCAGTGCTTCCATATTTCAACCTTGTCTCTTCTAAACAAACTTTTCTTTCTGGTGACTTAAATTCATGATTGCCAAAGAACTTTTCACCCTGAAAGTGATATTTCATTGGTGTAATATTGTTGCAAATAGGTGATTTGGATGGGTTAAACAATCACCATCAAAGGTATTAGTAAAAGTTGGTTTAATATGATGTAAAAGTACAACTTAACAAAGTTTAATAGCAAGATGCACTCTATTACTGTATGGCACAATCATTTGAACAATGATTCCAAACTACCAAAACACATTTACCAAGACAAAATCAAAGCTTCCATAATACAAGGCTATGCACTATATCGATTGCTTAGCAAAGGTGTGCTGTTAGTAAAAAGTCTCTCTGCCTCAAGAAACAAGTTTCAGAGGTGTCCCAGCTCAGGGGAAGATCAGTGCGAAGCAGCCCAGGAAGGCTCAAAGACAGCTTACTTAGGCTGTCATATTTATAGAAAAAAGTGTCTGGCCTGTACTCAAATTACATGTGATGGAAAAGGTATGTATGAGAATCCTTATACCCAGAACCAATTTTGTTCCTTGAAAAATGATTCTTTGTTCCTTGAAAAATGATCATGCAATTAACACACTACTCATGTGTTAATTGCATGATCTGTATTCTAAGCTCAGATGCATTGAGACTTTGGTCCTTTGTGGGTTTTCAGAGAACAGATTGAAATTAGAGGAGTTCTTGGCCTGTTTACAGCTTAGGCCTTTACCTCCTTTGCAGACTGTACCAAACTACTGCTAGTTTGGCTAAGGCATCAAGTGTGTCAGTCTCAAATATAGTACATAAGAGTCTACAGGCAGACACAAGCTTGCTCTGAGTTGACCAGAAATCCTGTGGCCAGCATGACTACAAATGTCAACTTGAGTTAATGGGACTGAACCCCACTTGTTTCATTCTGCACCCATTAATTCATGACTCAGACCACCTTCCCAGAGAAAATAAGATCTGATGCTATTAGCTCACCCTTCCAAGGGGGGATGATTTAGAATTACTGAAGTTAAAAAAAAAAATCCTGAATTACACACAGCAACCTGCTGTTAGTCAGTGCAAATTACAGAGCACTGGTGCATGAGTGCTGTGTGAAACACAGTCTGTGCCAGCTCCATGGTTAATTGGACTAAACCTGCAGAGAGGTTTCCAACATGCATCATCTGCCACATGCGGTGGTTTAACTCAAAGAGCTATCTTGAAGGTAAGTTCTACATCTGATAGTTTATTGAAATGAGGCTGAAAGCCAAAGAAGTACAGATAAAATATGATAAGAGTATAATGAACTTATATTTTAGTGACTGAAAAAATTTAACTGTTGAAATTAGGACCATTTACACTGGAAATTATTTAGTAAAACCACAACTGAGGGGGGAAGCAGCACAAAAAATTGGCATGGAGATAGGTAGGAGACTTGGGACCAAGAACCAAATAAAACAAATGAATTTAGAAAACTGGACTGGTAGACAGCAATAGCTATAGTCCAGTCCAATTCTACTTTGGGGTTCTCTTAAAGTCAATGAAGCTATGAATTCAAGTTCTGAAAGAAAAATTTAAAGGAGGATAAAAAGAAAAAGAAGTATCTGGGCAGAAAGATTAAATGTTGAAAAGTTAAATACTTGTGCTAAGTAATCTGCATGGACTGACACTTCAAAAGATGAAACAGAAAGAAAAATGAACATTTTAAACATTATATTAATTGACAAGGCTCTGAACAATCTCCCTCCCAACAATGGGAGCCTTTCTATTCATTTCAGTGCACCAAGCATAAATAAAAAGATGAGAGATGTAGAGAAATGTCTGTAATGGGAAGAGCACTACATTAATTAGCTATAAGCACTTCTGGTAGTGCTTAGTGCTTGGTAGTCTTAGCACATCAACTTGACAAGATCTTTCAGACTTTTTACCCAATAAGTAACGTGTCCAGTTCTAAAGTGTTAATTAACAGCTCACTTGTGAAAATCTGTTCATCAGTTTAGTAGTATTTTGCCAAAAGCACACATGGACAGATTAGCCTTTTATATGTATGTAAATGGATCTTACTGTCTGACGTCAGAGGACTAGAATAATAAAGAAAAATTAACCAAAAATGCCAAGTTATATACTTCATATATGAAGAATTGCAGAAAATAACAAGAAACAATGATTAATCCTAGGCTGAGAACATCAGACATATACTGTAACTTTTATACTACGTTTCATTTTTTTGGTAAGATTTGAGGACAATGTGCATTGATTAACTTACTGAATGTTTCCTTTTTTTGGGTATGCTTTCAGAGTAAAAATAAATGATGCCTGATATATAACAGTTGTCATGCAAGTTGATAATTGCTGCCTTTAATACATTGAAGTATATTTCCTTTTTAAAAAAAAATTGGATAATTGTAATACAGTGACAAATAGGATTACATTTAATATTAAAAAAAAAAAATACTTTTTCTTAAGCAAGATAAAAATAACTTTAGCTCTTGAGACAATGTAATTAAGATATTCAGTGTTTATCTTGAGACACTTGAAATGGAATATATGGAGTTACTATTATTCCAGTAAAAATTGCTATATTAATGTCCCTCTAAATTGCTCAAAACTCATGTAATTACCTCTTCAATGTTTGTCCTTCACATATACATTTTTATAGTTTAAGACACTATTTAAATTTTCAACAATATTATGAACAGAAAGAAGGATAGGAGTTGGTGAGATTACATGAGATCACAAATTTAAATGAACAAGAACAGCTTGTCATTGCTGTCTTTTTGTGAAAATTCTAATAATTAATATTTTTGGTAAATTGTATCACGGCTGACTAAAATAATCTCATACAAACCAGGAAGGTATAATTAGCTTACATTCATTTAATTTATTGTTTGGGTTTTTAGCATAATACAAGACAAAAAGTATCTTGAATTGACAAATATCTGTTTCCAGCAAACCTCTTAAATGTTATTTGGAAATATCTACTCTCATGAATATTAACATGAAGACATATTTTAAAATATATATCTCAAAATCTGGGAACAGAGATAGAGAAAGTAATGTTGGTTCTGAAGAGTCATAAAAGCCCAGGGTTGTCATCTCCTACATTTCCTTATCTAAAACAAGGATTGATTATAGTTGTGCAACTTCTGACAGAGGTTTTAGCCCCTCTTCTTAAAGGTAACCCAGTAATGGAGGTTCTGAAAGCCTCCAGGACAATTTATTCTGATATTCAACTATGTTTAAAATTAGATATTACGTCCTGAACTTCTGCATGAAAAATTTAAGTGCATTATGTCATAACCTACCCAACATGGAAAATGAGGAGCAGATAATTCCTGTCTTCTTTCTATGTCTCAAGAAAACTTGCAAGACCTTTGTCAGTATTCTTTTCTCCTGGAACAACTATAATTGCTCCAGCTTTCAAGGTCATCAAAGCCCTTTGCATCTCCTAAATTCTTTCAAGTCGCTTTTGTGTTGACATCTAACAACTTTGTGCCACCAGAAAATTGTGTTAGAATCTTTCTGTGTATCAACATAATCAATGAAAATATTAAATCAAACCAGTCTCAAGGTTGACCTCTGAGGAACTCCCTTGGTAAATTTTCTTTGACTTGGTACTCTTTCAATATAAGCAAATATTTTTTATCTCCATTAACCAATCTCTTGTCCAACTTATCTGCCTGCTTGAGCATAACAAGTAAATTCCAATGCAATATCACATTAAAGACTTCCCTGAAGCTGATTAGTTCTGCTGCATCATTATTCTCTAAAAACAGGACAACACAGTATTTCACAACAGCAGAAATCCAGAAAAAATCATCAAATAACTTAAAAAAATTAATGTTTCACAGTATCTCTTTGTTCTTTTAATTCTATATCTCAATTATCATCTCCAAAACTTGCACTGGTGAGGCTACATCTTCAATACAATGTTCAGTTCTGGGCCCCTCACTACAAGAAAGACATTGAGGTACTGGAATGTATCCAGAGAAGGGCAATCAAGCTGTTGAGGGGTCTGGAGCACAGGGCTTATGAGGAGCAATTAAAGGTACTGGCGTTGTTTAGGTTGGAGATAAGGAGGCTGAGAGGGAGACTTTATTGCTCTCTACAACTACCTGAAAGGAGGTTGTACAAAGCTGGAGGTCGGTCTTTTCTCCCAAGTAGCAGGTGTCAGGACAAGATGAAACGATCTCAGTTGTGCCAGGAGTGTTTTAGATTGAATATTAGGAAAACTTTCTTCACTGAAAGAGCTGTCAAGTTTGGAACAGGCTGCTTGGAAATGTTTTTGGGTCCCCATACCTGGAGGTATTTAAAAGGTGTGTAGATGTAGTGCTTAGGGACATGGTTTAGTAGTGGAATTGGCATTTCTAGGTTAACGGTTGTACTCGATCTTAAAGGTCTTTTCCCACACAAATGATTCTATAATCCTATGTTTTAAAGCCCTATTTATTAGTTTGATCAGATAAATGAGCCTGCAGTTTACTTAAACACATCTTCATTTACCTCAAATATAAGCATAACATTCCTTTTTGTCCAGTTATATAGTATTGATGCTGATTTGACAAATTGAAATTCTGTGTGGAGAGACAATTATCTCATTAACCAGAAAAGCAGCTACTGCCTTAGAATGATGTGTATTGTGATCACTTATGCTTAGTGTGCACTAAAGTCTTTTTCACTGAGAACTAAGGGAAAGCATTCATTTAGATTTGGGCATAAATTTAGGTGATTCTTAATTGTCTTTACTTCCTATCCCATCAACAATCTATAAGTTCTACATAACATCTTCCCTTGTTCTGCCTTTATGTGTTTTCATTTCCTTTTCAGAGTCAAACTCAGCTTGAGTTTTGGTAATTCCAATTTAGCTCTGCATTTTTTAATTCAAAAATCTTTCTTAGTTGATTAATGTTGACCTCAATTCCTTCCAAGCTGTCTGATTAGTTTGCTGTGGAAACTATTTCTAGAAGGCTAGGATGCAAATTCTTTATGATATAAATCTTGGATTGGAATGGTTTCTGAGTCTTATACACTTTTTTTTTTTTTTTGCTTTTTAGTACTTCCAACTTCATAGACTAGCTTTTTATACTTGTCACGTTAAGAACTGGACCTTTGTCTCCTAAATTCTAGTCCCACAATCCACAATAACACTTTGTTGGCCAAATCCTCCTAGTTTTGCACTCAGTGTGTGTACATGCTGCCCATGTTTTTTTTGTGAATCTCAGGATCAGAGACCAAGAAGTACAGATCAAACTCTGTTTTTTACCCCAAGGTAGCTCTGATAAGGAAGTGATATATAAATATTTCTCAATTTTACACAACTTTATGCTGCTTTTGCATTCTTTAAAATAACCTCTACTTACCTCTCATTTGTCTCACCTCACAATACCCTGTGGTTTCTCATTTGAAGCTATTTAGCACCTACAGCTTTCATACTGAATATTTTGTTATATTCTGTTGATTATTTCTCTGAGATACGAGACCTTCATAGACTGAACTTTCCACAGTTTTGGTTTGGTTTTGGGTTTTTTTTTATTTTTATATTATAATGATGGAATTTGGAAGTGAGATTTTCATGTTGTTCTTTGCTCATTATCTGTATCTTTAAAAGGGAGGGGTATTATCCTAGTTCCTATTTAGGGAAGACTGTTTGACTCAAGACAGCTGCTATCAGCATGAGTGACAAACACTGTGCTTTCTCTGTCATATGGAGTTCACTTATTTCTCTCTTATTTTCTTGTTTTCCTTAATTTAAACAGAAGGTTATTTGGCCTGTTAGAACACAATGTGCCCTGTTTATGGAAATAAAGTCACTCTCACAGCCTGGAAAAAAAAATAAGTAAAAGTGGTAACTACAAAGGGTATGAAAATAAATAGGAACTCAAATTGAGGAAGATGAGGAAGGAAGGAGTGGTGTATAAGAAAAAGAAGGTTTAGCGAGACGTATTCTGTATTTCTGTAACCCTGTTTGGTTTTGAGTTTGTAAGACATTGTTACAAACTATTGTTGTTTCCAACTTCCTGAACTGAGGAAATTCAGAGCCAGTCTATCAGAAACATCATCACCAATTGATATTTTCCTCTGAGTATATTTTTTATCATAAGTGGAAAACAATTTGTTTGCTAAACTCAAAATTAAGTTTTGCTTTTGCATGTTTTTTGTCTAGGTCCTACAGAGAGCTAGCAGAGATGCTTGTGCATTAGATCTCACAATATGCATAGTTAAATATGCATACACAGTATGCGTGCACTAACATCATATTAGATTCAAAATCCTAAAACTGTGCTTTGTTGTGCTCATTGATGAGTCCTACAGAGAACTAGAAATGAGCATTGCTTCCTGTAGTTCACCATCTGCAGGCAAAGGAGCTATAGTTTCCATCGCTATAGAACTCAGCCCCTGGTCAGCTGCAGCTCAGCCAAAACAGTTTGCTTTCATAGCACTGGTACCAGCATTAATTGCTACTTCATGCACTGTCCAGGGCTATGCATATTTGGAGGTTTCTTGTAGCAGCTAATGTGATTGAAAATGGAACAACGATTCATTAAGAGATGTCAGGCTGCATAAGGCTCCCAAGCACATTGTAGTGTAAATATCTTGTAAATATTTATCCGTCTAATTGTCAATAAGAGTAACCATCAGTTTGGAAAACAGCTAGGGTGCATGTTCAGTGCTACATTGAAATAAGATTAGCCATGAAGGAAAGGAGAGATGAAGCTGTTTGGGCAGGAGTCATCACGTCCCAGAGCTTTCACAGCAGCTTCTCTGTCAACTGCAGCCAGTGAAAAAGCTCTTAAAGCATGTTAGAGAAAATTCCTTCTGTCTTTAAAACATCCATTTCATAAAACATGGTAAGTGGCACCTGAAGAGAGAGCTTTATTTTATATCACATTGTTAATGTGATAGCTGAAAAAAAATTATCTTTTTAAAGAGCAAACTTTAAATATTAAGTAGATCCTTTTACAATATAAAAATTATCATACTTGACCTTTTACACTGCTGACTGATGGTCATAAACTGTTAATACTTCACCAAATGCCAAAAAATATCTGAAAACAATTTCAAGACTACTACTCTATATTTGTTTGTATTTGCAACTTTATATTCTTAAAGAAAGTTAAATAATCAAGTGTTGATTAAAGTTAAGTATACAAACACATTGCCATTAGTATTCTGAGAATGATATTTTATAAATATTCAAAGCACTTTCAAAAAAAAAAGAATTTAATTGACTTTAGGTATATTCTTATTGAAAGTTGAAAAGGGCTTCAATATTTACATCCCCTTGCAAACTATATTTCTGCAGTGCCATTTATTTTGATGTAGCACAATTAAGATGAAATATAACAATATTCTATCCCGAATGAGTCATAAACTAGAAAAATCAGATGTCTTAAAGGAAAAATATGAAAGGAGTAAGCAACTCAGTATTTTAGAGGAAGAGAAAGAAATTCAATTCCCTCATGGAAGATGAGAGGTAGAGAGCTGGAGAACAGAAGTAGAAGTGGAAGGGCAACCTGGAGATGGCTTTGGAGAGGAAATGATATTTGAGGAAAGGGACTGTGAAAAACGTTGGATATTTTCTTTTGTTTCAGGCAGCAAGATGTTAAATCTGTGGATGAGAAAACAAAAATTTTTATTGAAAAGTTTGAATAAGCGAAGATTCACACAATTAACATGTCAAGAAGACCTCATCAAGACATCTAACAGTCTATATAAACTGAAACTTTACCAGAGTCTCCTTAAGGACAGGGTACCTGCACTCTCCAAGCAATCGTTCATCATACGTGTCCTCTGCAGATTAGATAGTTGCCTTGGAGGAGACCATGACAGAAAGACATATAAAGTATTTTCAGCCAATTTTTGCAAAAGTAGGACAGGGTATTTCCATCTGGTGGCTAAAGAGATCTACTGAGAAAGCAAAAATAGCTTTTGCATATCGAACGTCTAGTTGAACGCACATTTCATTAGAGAAGGATCCGGGAAGTGCTGTTAGAGAATGAATTATAATATAAACCCTGAGTTAGCAAAAAGACCCTCAATAACTTGATTGTAAAATATGAAGTTTTCACTAACTTTAAAAGAACTGTATCAAGCAGTATCTGTTGTTACTCTGTGTGGTTAGCTAATGATATGAATAAAGACTGTTCTTGCTCTAAGAGCATTGAACATTACTAGCCAGAACTGCATTTTTATCTATCAGCAAATGAATTTTCTCAAAAATAAGGGAAGATGAATGGGTTACAGACAAATTGCAGGTCTGTCTTTCATATGGAAAACACTTCTGGTCTTTCTTTTTTTCCTTTTTCTGTTTCACTTCAGCATTTTTAAAACAAATTTTTTTGCTTTATGTCAGAGACAAAGTAAATTCATTATTCATGTTAACTCATGTGCAGATAACATCAAATATCCTCTGTTTAACAGTGCACATTCCCATTAGTCAATCAGCCTATGACTGACTACCCAGGTTTCTTGATGCAGTAATAACCCCAAGTGCCAATCAACAATTTCTGGCCAAGCCTAGCTCCATTGATCCATTGGCAAATGATGACCTGAAATCAGTGTGATTCCTGCTTTTGTGCCCCTGTGGTTCTACAAAAAACAATGAAACAATGCATTACACCCAAAGAAAAACTCTGAGGTCCTTAGAAGATCCTCAGAGATATAATACTAGCACTGGTGGCAGCAAACCAAACAAAAGGAACTTTTTCTCTGATTTCTATAAGTTTCATGACAATCTGTGACTGGCTAGAGATGGATATTCCACTCTCATTTTTGTAAGCCGAAGGCTTTTTAAAACTACTTTCTTGCAAAATTTAAAGCAGTGATTTGGAACTGAAGGAGTTATCATGCAAACATTTCATGTTTGAAAGTCATAACAGTTACAAAATATCTATATAGAGAAAATACTACACTAATCTTTTCTTAAATACCATATATCATTCTTTGCAAGCTGATAAAAAACACAAAAAACCCTGAAATTGGATTTTTGTTTTAAAAATAGTTTACATTCAATTCTATTATTTTAATTATTTTTGCCATAACTTTACTCCACAATGTCAGCAGTCTGATGACTCATTCTGATTTGATCTAGATAATTTTCACCATACTCTTGTACCAATTCAGTAGACACAAGAAACAGTGAAATTTGTCTGTTAACAGGTAGTTTTGTTGAATGAAAATCAAAATATGAACAGCCTGTAGACTCAGTTATGCTTGTCTTATGGGTGAATCAGAATATGCAGATTACTGGACATGTCTGAAATACCAGTATAGTAAAAAATATAAATTCCCTATAAATAGAGAACTCTTCTTTTACTCTGAGAACATTCAGATGTGAGAGAGCAATAGAGGTAGTTCACCTGATTTATATCAGTGAGAAGAGGTAAATCCAGAAATTCAGGCTTCATCATTAAAAGAAATTACTTTCTTGCTGTTAGCACATTAGAGTAGCTGTTGCTATTCAGTTGAGTAAACACCATATACAAATGTCTAATTTTCATGTATCTCAGAATTTTTTAACCAACAGTCCTTGAGATATTTGCTGAGGCAGGTATCTCTGACAGTAACTATAACTCTGGTGCAGAGACAGGGGTAGTGTTAATCTTTAAAATACCATAGCCATGACTCTGTTATCGTTTTGAGAAACAGATGTCTTCAGAAGAAAATATCAAAATAAAAAAGGGCTCAACTAATTTAAAGGAATGAGGAAAAGGCCAAATGTCTTTGAATTGATTTGTGTTACATTTTTGTTTCATAAATACCCAACGTTGTATGGTATTTAATAGAGTATAAGGACTCTACTTTTCAGGCTGACCTGTGGAATTTGTGAAGCTGTCCACTGAAGCTCTAACACCAGGCTATTTGCTCAGACTAACTTTGCTGCCATCATCCTCTGCAAAGATGACAAGCTTTATAGTAGCCCATCACATCTGAACTTAGTGATATAACAAATGCCCAAACTAAAGCAGCAAGATCTATTAGGCACAGGAGACAGCTGCTGACTTGTTACAAAGCTGCACAATTCCATTGATTCTGAAGGAGCCACATTCTCTTATTCTATTTCAATAATTTGCCAGAATGTGTTATATACTTCAGTTGTTCAGAAAGAGCTAGCTGTGAAAACAGAAGTCTTAGGTTATATAAAATAGATGATAAAGTCAGTTTATTACCTGCCACAGTTTTTCTGCAGAGAATGATTCTTCCAAACAACATTAACTATATCTCTTGATCACTCCAAAGTCCATGTAAATTTCTAGGAAAAAAAAAATAGTTCTTTAATTTATCTCATTCTCAATTTATACACAAAAAAAAAAAAAAAAAAAAAAAATAACTCTTTTATCTCTTTTCCCTGAAGTATTATATATAGCTGGATGGAAAACAAGATTTTCATCTCATAAATGTCAGCATTCTGGCATTTGTTTTCAGTTCCTGATGTGAACAAAACAGGCTTTCCACAGTTTTGGGGAAGAAAAGGGAGAGATGGACAATTTCAGAGGAACTGATGATACTCATAGCATGCATGAAAACTTTACATTCTAATCTGTGCCTGGGGAAGAAGGGATTTAATATTTTATTTTCTATATCCTAAGTGAAAGCACTTAACAACAAGTTTCTTTGGTGAAATTTGTCTGTGGACTTTTTCTCACAAAACCTATCCTGGGTCCAAGAAGTCTTTTCAGATAAATTTGCTTGACATCCTGGTAACTTGATGAAGTGTGTTAGTGTGAAGGAATCTGGGTTTTGACAACAAATTTTAAGTAAATTATGAGCCCTAAAAATGGTACAGCCCCAGCCCCTGCCTAGTCCAAGCCTGGGACAGGTAGCTTCAAGAATAGGTGACAGTGCCAGGGACCAGAGGCAGTATGTCCCAAAGGACAGGCACTCCACTTCCCAGCCCCAGCTGGAATGACACCTGTGCCTTCTGCCAGGTTGTGATCAAGCTACAGCATGCAATGATTAAAGACTAAATGGAGAACAGGCTAAATGCTACTTCTGTGAAGATTTCAGGCCACCTACTCCAGACCTTCTATGGTTCCTCTCTGTGTAGAGCTATAAAAGGTGCTTGTATGGAGGTCTGGAACAGAGGTCAACCTGTAGAAAATCAAGGTTCATTTCCTTTCTGTCATAAAAATCTCTAGTTTTCTTTTACATTCATCAAATTAGCAAATGTCGCAGGTTTTGTCCCTCTTAGCACTTGATGCTAGTTCCTTTTTTGTTTCTTTCTTTTTCTCATTGTATGTTTTTCTAGTTATTAATCCAAGTAATACTTGAAGATTTCACTTACTTTTGGTTTAAAAATGCAGAAAAAAATTAGATATGGACATTTTATAGTAGGGTATAATTTCCAATAAGGTGAAGGACAGTTACAAACGCCATTTCTTTGAAACTTCATTTCAATTTATCTTCTAATTTTAGACAAGCATGATACTGAAATGTCAACTAACAATTGGGGACTGCTAAGTAGTATGAGAAAATGGGAGAGATAATGATTCCTTGTCCTATTCGGAAGTTAGAAATAGGACACACTCATTCATATAGGATAGTCAGTCCATGTGAAAAATAAAGAAGGGGGAGTTGTTCTCTCATGCCATCTTGTGATATGATGCCATTTAGACACAGGAAGCATCTGTCTATAGCTTTGCTTGATTCCCAGTTAGGTGCCTCACTAGCAAGCTTACTAACAAAAACCATCATGATCACACAGTCTTTCTATTTAATCTATAGAGGGCAAACATAACTCTCATAAACCAAATCGTTAGTCTAGGCCAATCATTCACCTTAAACCAATCATTCAGCTTAGGCAAAGCTGATAAAATAAGACCCTTATTTCATTTACACAGCATTGTCTTGAACAATTTTGTGAAATCAAAAGAAACTTGGTAATTAATTTTGTTCTATTGAATCAGCATTATGTCTGTGACAAAAATTTCAGACAAAAGTGGTTTGAGAAGTCTGGCAACAAGCTCTCTCTAACAGATAAGACTAACAGGGAGTTCCCAGATTATTTTACAGTGTCCTGACAGAGCATTTGAGAGTCAAACTTAATCTGGATTTCTCCAAAAATTTAGAGTGTTTTTCAGTTTTCAAATGATCAAAATTTTTCATCAAAAACACCTATTTGTCAATAGGTATTGTACCTTTTCCCTACAAATCATGATACACGTAAAACTCAAAAGAAATTCTCAGTCGTAATTTACACTTAAATTATTTACAGGCAAAAAAGACCCCCAAACACAATAATCTCCTAACTTGTAAAAACTGATTATGGAAATATCAAGGCCCAGATATTAGTGATATTTCAGTCTTTGGCTTAGACTTTGCAGGAATCTTCACAGATATTTATTGACCCTCGTGGAGGGTAAGAATAGGGCTTTAATGACAAAATTTGTGTGACACTTGTTATCTCAATACAGATTTACTCCTAGTTGTCCTTCACTGGAACAGCAACTCTTTGGTCGACAGGTAGTGGTATAAGCTCTGTGGAAAAGAAAATATTTTAAATTTGCACATAGGCACTCATTAGTTGATATACTGAGCCTTGTAATTTGACAATATAAGTTTAATGCCAGCATATGAAGCTACCTTGGCAGACTGTGAGAAGGATCAGATACATCTTTGTCAGATCTTTGGTTTTGCTTGAATATTATAAAAATAAAGTTACTGTGCAACCTGTCTCTTCTGAATTTTCCAGAAGGGTAAAAAACCATCCATTTTTTGTCCCTCAGTCACAGGATTCCAACAAATTCCTGGAGTAATTTGGAATAAAAAAGTTTCCTTTAACACCTCTTGTGGGCAGGTCAGAGTGCAAAGGAAAGAAACAACATTCAGCATGCACTTAGTCCTGGAGGGTGGATTAACAGCATTAGAGAAAGAGGATTGACAACTACCTCAACAAAGAGGAGAGCACATCTCTCTGCTTCTACTGCTGCTACTTTACAAGTTGACCTCCACCCCAGCTCTTTTCACAGCAGGTTTGACAGATGAGCGATAATGAGAGCGCAGATAGTGCACAGAACAGACTGCTGCTTGAGCAGCACAAAAGCTAGTCATCACACACAGCACTTGCCAGGCAGCTCTCAAAGGATGAAGCAATTCCAGTCCTTTGATCTTTTTTTTTTTTTTTTTTTTTTTTTTTTTTTTTTTAACAGAGCAAGCAGTATAAAGCTGGGACACTTTCAAAAGCATAAACTGTGGTCTGCTCTGCTCTTCCCTTTTTCCTCACTCCTCTTTCCTCACTGTTGCTCTGTGCGAGAGAGACAGGCTGTATATATTAAACTTGGATAAATGACAAATGAATCGTTGTTCACAGAATGACTGCAGGGTTAAGTTCACTTCCACAGTAATATCAAGCTGCCTGTCAGATAATTTATCAACAACAAATTTGTAAGACATTTTATACAACTGCACACACACTAACACATAGAAGACACATACACCTAATTAGACGAAAGACATTACTGTAATGTCTCTTGTTTATTTTCCCATGCTTTAGATATTTGACCCTTTTGCTAGATTTCCAGTATTTAAAAATCCATGTCACACTTTCATATCTTAGAGAGGAAATATTCATGTTGTGCATGACTGCTTTGCTTTCTCTGGCAGACAGCATGTGTTCACTTATCTTTTCCAATGGGTGGCATCATTTTAGTGCTTGATTCATTTTATGTAGTAGTTTATATTTTGAAGCAGTGTGCAAACTCTAATCCTTACAGTGTCCTCTTGAGAACCGAGGGGAAATGCTATCTCTTTTTTTCAGATAGAGAAGCAGACCTTTCACACACACACACCTATCAAGATGCAGTGGCTTAGTAAATTCTTACCCATCAGCTGATCTCTGGTAATGTTGTGAGCCCCACTGAGCCTCTCTTATAATTACTTACATCTCAGTAAAAGAGATCTAAATCAAGATACTATTTCTTTAGATATGGCATGAGATGAAAATACAGTACGTGCATGCAATTGCAGAGATTCAGCTGTCCTTATGTCATCCCATGTGTGCGTTTTTGCAGAATGAAGTGTGCAAACTGTTTTCAACAACAGCAGTATCAAACGGTTTGGCTTAGCTCACTGTTGGGAAGTCTAACCCAAACTACCAGACTTTGCACTGAAACTCCTAAACACCTGCATACTTCATGCCAATTTTGCTGCAAGTGAGCTCTGAAGAGAAATGGCAACATTATTCTGTAGGTTTTCAGTATCTTAAGCCACTGCAACAATTTGAGCCTCAATTTATAGTGACACCAAGCGATTCAGCTTTTTCCAATACCACAAAATTAATAATTACTAGAGACAGAATCATGCTTAACCAGTCTGAATTTAATATATCATTGCAAAAACATCTTCAAGTTGATTCTATATGATTCAGGACTTTACAAAGAGCCAAAGTGCACATTTTGTAGTGCACATTTCTTCTACTAAATGAGTAAAACTTTCAAGTATTACTGAGCTTTCTTCTATACCAATTTTTCCTTTGGAGAAGAAAATAAATCTTCTCCATGAAATTATTTTATAATTTACACAACTACTTTATAGATATTTTAAAAGGCTGGTATAGTTTTGCTTCTGGAAATGACAACAAAGATACAGGTTCAGCCTTCTAAATAGTGATTTGTTATGTGAAGAGAAAAAAAGGGACTTTCTGTAAAGCATATATTTTCATATTGTAACCTCTCCAGTCTCTGGGCCTATCCATATGAAATTTTCACAGTAAGGCATTACCACCATAGCTTATATATGATATACAAAAATAATAAAGAGGGGTTAAATAAGGCAATGCAGTATAATGACAATATCTTATAAATGAATGTTTAACCAAGAAAGCAGGTCCTGTGAATACTTGGAATAAGAGAAGACAGAGTGAGGCAAGGTACCATGACTGCATCTAAAAGTATGTTTATCAGAATATGAAGGACAGAATGAGGTTTATATTCTGACTCACACAGAAGTATAAAGTAAACTGATCTATATTTATTAACATGCAAAACACATGCAGAGGATAGAATGCACTGCATATGTTTTACAGTGTAATAAACAAAGACACAGGAGAGGGAGGCACTGCTTCACCACAAAACATGTTGAGGATGGATGTCATAAGGCATTTGTAGAATACCACATAAGAGGCAGAACTTTTTTATACAGCTGAAAATTAAATGCCATCTAAAAGGACAGAACAGCCCTACAGCAAATTGACCCATAGAGAACTGCAACCAAAACATTACAGTTGATGAAATCAAGCCAACATTAGAGTCGACAAAGAAGCCAGTCATAGAACCTACCATAATCATGCCCATGGAGGATTTTTTTTTCTATTGTTTTCTTTTTCTAAAGGTTACTTTCAAGGAAATGCAATTATATGTGCTGCATACAGTGTATGTAGGCAAAAGATGGATTTTAATTTTAGGAAAGAGAATCAGGTGTAAATGGAAGGGTAATCAAAAAAGATACACTTCTTAAAGAAATTCTTGACTTTGTTTAATAAAGTAGTAGGAGAAAGTGAAAAATAGGATTGGACTAAGACCTAAATAAAATTGTTAATAGGGTTTAAAACAGTGAGGATGTTGTTTTTGTGTTTTTTGTATTGTTGTGTTGTTTTTTTTTCTCAGGCATAAGAAAGCTAAAGGATAAGATACAGTCTGAATTTAAAGAAGATATATTCTGCAAGATTTATCCAATATTTTTCTATATAAAATTATTGGATCCTTTTTCTAAATCAGGAGCTCAAATAGATGTCATGTACTTGGCTTTCTTGAAGATGCTTTGAGTAGGTTCATATTAGAAGTTACCGATTCTTGTAACCAAGAAGAGGTTTTGTTTAGAACTGCATAGTATGACATAACCTCTTGGTCTTCAGGAATGACCTATACACAAAGGAGTAGGAAGTTCTATAAGACTTACGTAATATGAAAGAGAATAAAGATTATATCAAAGTGGAAGGACAATTCTTGAAGACTCAAGTTATAAACAAGGAAAGAAACCTGATAATACAATTTTCAAATGCATGCATTTTGATATTAGGATTTTTTTTTTTTTTTTAAAAAAGCAGAATCCATGTGTTGGAAGAAGCAGAAGAGGATATCCTGTCATATTTGTCAATATAATATATCTGAAAAAAACCCTCAAGTGTTATTCTGAATGAAACTCACATATAAGGTGTTTGTAGTAGACAGTGAAGTTTTGGTACAATTTGGACACTGAAATAATCCTGAATTCTGATTATAAACTTTTTACTTCCCTGAAGAGAATCTGTGTTGCTTCATTCATCAAACATGATAAAGTGGCAAAAAATTTTACTATACTGGTTGGCAGATTGCAGAGCCAATTATATAAGAGAACACTAAATATATTTATATATCCATGAGTTCAAATAAGCATATGTTTTCTTTCCCTATAAAACATGGTGGGTGGATGTGAATCAACTTCAGTCAGATGATCTAGTCAACTTTAATTCCTCCTGTATTTACTAACACAGATTTCAAGTTTCTGGCTGTATATTGTTCTTTCCACAGAATTCCTGCTTCGTTCAAGGAATACAGTGAATAGTAGCACTGAACAAGCAACTACAGTATTTAAAAATATTTTTTATCCTCATTCAGGGAGTATTTTAATGTATTATTTGCTGTTTATAATTCAAATTTCTCTGCTAAATACAGAACTATTTACTTCCACCTATGTTTCTCCCTTGTATATTCATTCAAAGGAATAGTTTAAAAAAATCAATGTTTATCTTTTATAAGACCCTCACAATGAATCCCATGTATTTTAGAGGCTGAGTTGCAAGAAAATAGGAATCATAGAATCATAGAATGGTTAGAGTTGGAAAGGACCTCAAAGATCACCAAGTCCCACCCCTACGCCCCTTCCCAATAGACCTGATTGCTCCAAGTCCCATCCAGCCTGGCCTTGAACACTTCCAGGAGACACTCATCAGTTACTCAAAAAAAGGTAAAATTTAGCATCCAGCTCCCCAAATACCACAAAATATCCTGGTCTGTGGATTCCACATGTCCCTGTTTTTTAACAAACAAAGGAAAAATCCTCTGTCTGATAGCCTTAGCTATTATAAATTATGATTGGTTCCATACCACAGTCTCCATTAGTCCTGAACGAGGCATGAATCCTGAGAAAAATTATTATGTGTTTATGTGATAAAGAACCACAATACATAAGTAGAAGAAGGTGCTACAAAAATATGGAGCAAACCACCTTGTTCCACTATTTTTTTAAATTGAGTGTCTCCCATAGAAATGTAAAATTCATAATATTCGTCTAAATTATCTGAATCTTAACTGGTGTCCAGGAAAGTACTTTAGCTTTCCCTGAAGTGGAAGCAAATTTTCCTTCCAGAGTTGTTTGTATTATATTTAGAACTCTTTGATTACTTGAGTATATGTGGTTACATTCAAGTATGAAAAAGCATTTGAATTTTAAGAAAGGAATGGGAAAACCAGCAAATACAATATACAATAGTAGCTAGTCATTAGTTAGTTAACACTCAACATCCATATTAATTCTTGGAGGTCAAAAATCATTTCCATGGGGAAAGTAGCTGAAGTCTGAGTACTAAGAATAACTGAGCTTCAGATATTCATAATATTATTAGTAAAGATATCAAATTCAGGTACAGTGGGTTTTTACCAGATATGTCCAATTAACATGCAGCATGAACAATTGATAAATGGGACTGATCAATATTTTCTGTCAAAATTATTTCTCTGTGTATAATTGGTTATGATTAAACAGGGTGGGTTTTTTCAAAAAATAATGGTTTCCTAGGAAGTGTGGGGATTTTTTTCCTATGGAACAAATGAATGTATGAAATATTCAAGTCTGAATGCCACAATGAATTGAATGCATCAATTAGAGTTTCACCATGATACAATACATCAGTTAGGTAAGTCTTAGTTTTAGTTTTCAATCACAGTTCAGAGATATTTTATATTGATGAAGAGAAAAAAAAACCACAGCAAGCATTTATACAAAAGTTGAGAGATAAAACCTTATGAAATGAAACCCAATGGTAAGCACTAGTGCTTTTTTGGGGGCATTCACAACCCAGTAAGATTTTGCATCATATGAATAATTTACAGAAACATTGTCCACCAAGAAATATCTTGGTTTGTGTATATCAGTACAATTAAGAAATGCGTTCGTCCACATGTTCACTAAAATTGTCTGCAAGTGATTCCCCAACTGCCTAGATTTGTTTCATCACTGTACAGTTCAAATGCCCAATGGATGTCTGAAAGCAGCAAGATAGATGTACAACAGAGTTTATCATGTAGAAAAAGGAAGATATTTTGACATGCCTGTGTTCAAAGAGGGCATCCTTCTTGTGAGAAAAAGTACTTGTTAGGTAGAATGAACTAGTCTGCTATTGCAAGCATACTGGCCCCAGGAGTTTGTCTGGGGACAATGACATCACTAAATGTGGATTTAACTGATGCTGTCCTTTTTGACCTGGGTTAAACTCCTTGTACAAGAAAATATAGAAAGAGGCGAGATTTCTCCACCCCTATCAACTCTCCCTCCCCTATCCTTACATCACTAGGGTTTTCCAGTTTTCAATTCTGATTGAGATAAAATTTGGAAAGTAAAAAACAAAACAAAACAAAACACAAAAAAAACCCCAAACCTCCAAAACCAAAAAACAAAACAAAACAAAACAGAAAACAAACAACCAAACAAAAAACCAACCAAAAAAACCACCACAAAAATCCCCACCTTACTGTCTCTTTCTGGCATCTATCTCTTAGATTGGCTATTATTTTCCTCCTCATGCTTCCTCATGTCCTTAGTGTAATTGCATTATTTTGTTTACTACTTCTTTCAAAATTCATATTATATCCATACCTTTTAAAAGAACAATCCTTTCTCTGAACTTGAAGAATTTGGTCTTATCCTGAAGTCTACAAAGAATGCAAGAAGAAAAATAACGATCTTAAGGTAATGATCAATATGTCTTTCTAATCAAGCACCCTGTTTTCATTAATAAACTCAAGTCATCATTTTTTAGGGGATGATACTGTTCATCTCACAGCCATTACCATTTTGAGAGAGAATAAAAAGGAATCTTTTGCAAGTAAATATTCAATATCAGTGCAAAATGGAAGTGCAAAATACATTAAATGTTATTAAAATTTCATAAGCTAATAGAAAGAGAGGGAATAATAAACAACTAGTAAAATGAAAAAAAAATTAAGATAGTTGATGTTGCTGGTTTTTCATTCATGAAGGCAGTAGGCCTGGAAAAAAGAAGGGAGCATTTCATATTATTGCAATATAATTAAAAATTCAATGGCTCAGTGCTGCAATATCTCAAAGTGAGAAATTACTAAACAAAAGTTTAAAAATTTTAGCAAAAGAAGTTCAGTTTGAAATCCCAGAAGCTTGCTAAGTTCTAAGTGGGTAAAATAGAAAATTCATTATTCTTCCATTGAAATGGTCAGGTTTCAAGATGAAAATCAAACCCTAAATTACATTGGAGAATAACAAAAGCATTTGGAAAAAAAAGATTATTTTTATATAACCAAATTATTTTTATATAACCAATTTATAAAACCAATCTTTTGTTGGAAAGCTGTGGCAAACGTGAGAATATTATAAATCCCAAGACAGCAATATGTTGCCATGGTTAAACTGTTCTTAAATGAAGTGGAAGAGTACTTTCTGTGGGAAATTCAGAATTTACCCAGATCACTGTAAATATAGCCTTAAACAGGTTATTTATTTCTGAAATTTTGCAGTTAGATCTTCTATTGTCTTTAACTAAACCAATATCTTTTTTATTTGTAATGATAGTCCCTGAAATCATGCAGTCAGAGTCCCAAAGGCTGGCTTAGTTTTGTGAATTAGTTTTTTTTTCCATTCAGATTTGCATAGCAATAAGCATATTCCAAAAAATACCCTTGAAAATGCAACATTGACATCTTGCTATTTCATTAATTAATATAGATTAATTTCATATAGAAAAGCTTACGTTCCTTAATTTATCTAAAACACAAAGGAGATTAATTCTTTCTGCACAGTAAAGCCACCTTAGTGCAATAGTCTTGGCAGTTGTTTGGGCATCTGTGTTGCATTGCAGAATTGCTTTACAATCTTATTTTAGGAACTGAAGAGGAAGAAGTGAGAAGAAGTTGCTCACTTTTGCTTTGCTCTTAGTTTTCATACTTAGGTAATTTTATATATACATTGAAATTGTGTCATGAGAAGCAGTTACCTAAAAATCTCATTAGAAATACATTGATGTTTCAGCAACAAAGTTACAAATAAAGGTTTGTATCAATAAATATTCATTCTAGCAGGGGTAAAAATGGATTAGAGATTCTAACTGGCCCTTGCAAGTAGAAATACAGGGCTAAACAGCTTGTAGGAAGTCAGGGATACATTTGAGAAAGGGATCTTTAAAGTCACAGGACTTCAAGGTCCTTGAATGATTATTTCTATGGTGTTGTGGTCTGATTTTGTTATCAAATCCTAACCAGCCTTCAAACATGAGCTTTCAAAGAAAAACAATTCCATGAAGTTGTGATTTTCCTCAAACAGTTTTAGGTTTAAAAAGAGCTATGATCAACTACCAGGGTATGATCGGCTGTTTCCTTTAACCAGGCCTATTTTCAGAGTTTCCATCCCTAAAACAGATGGATCTCTGCTGAGTGCTGTTATTTTTTCTGAGTTTCCTGTGTTTCTAGGATTTCCATTTCCTCTGGAGTTACAGAGGAAACTTGGGTAACATTTGGCAAAACAGATATCCCAACAAGCAGCAAGTGGGGTTATGAGATACTTCTTGAACCATGGACCTAGCTTAGAAGCAGTCTGTGAATTGCTGCATCTCTGCTGACTGTTTCAGTCTATGGAGGGGGAAGATTAGTGAGGGGCATCCTTTAGTTTCTTTTGCACTGAAGTAGGTGTGAAGCAGTATTCACAAACCAGCAATGGTGTAAGTATTTACATGAGCCAGCAGTATGCTCAGGTGGCCAAGAAGACCAACAGCATCCTGGTCTGAACCAAGAACAGTGTGGTGAGCAGGACTAGGGAAGAGATTGTCCCCCTGTACTCAACACTAATGTCCAGGTTTGGGACCCTCAATACAAGAAAGACATTAAGGTTCTGGAATGTCTCCAGACAAAGGCAATCAAGCTTGTGAGGGGTCTGGAGCACAAGTCTTATTAGGAGCAGTTAAAGTTACTGGGGCTGTTTAGCCTGGAGAATAGGAGGCTGAGGGGGGACCTTATTGCTCTCTACAACTACCTGAAAGGAGGTTGTAGAGAGGTGGGGGTCAGTCATTTCTCCCAAGTAACAAGCGATAGGAGGAGAGGAAATGGCCTCAAGTTGTACCAGGGGAGGTTTAGATTGTATTTTAAGAAAAAAAAAATTACACTGGAAGGATTCTGAAGGTTTGGAACAGGTTGCCCAGGGAAGAGTTTGAGTCACAATCCCTGGCAGTATTTAAAAGATGGGTTGATATAGTGCTGAGGCATACTGTTTAGTGGTGGGTTTTGCCAGTGTTAGGTTGGATTATGTGATCTGAAAGGTCCTTTCCAACCTAGGCAATTCCATGATTCTATGAATGTATTTAAATCATGGTTGTTTTTTAATAACATGCTTTCTTTTTCCCCAGACTAGAGGATGCATGCTAACATAACCAACCAATGAATTAGGCTGAGATGTGCTTGTTACTAGTAGTACAGCACATCTGTTATTTCTGAGTGTTGCACATCTCACTCTCAAATTGAAATGAGACCACAATAAGGACAAAAAGGTTTAATCACAGTAAGTGCATGCAAATTATGGAGTTAAACTCTTGACTTCAGAATATATCTGATGTACAACTTGAGCCTAGATGAGAGCATCTCCTTGGGGATACTGTGACTCTCTGCTGCTCCAGCTTAACTAGTTTCAGCTCACAGCCTTATAAACTTACCTATGACAGTTCATTGCTTCTTATTCCTGTCCAAACCACACACATGTTGTTAATGGAGAAATTATTGGCAAGCAGCATCCCAGAGAAATCTTTGTTCCTGAGTCAGCCATGAAGAAACCCCTTCTATTACCTTGTGACTTTCCTTTTACTTGTCCAGGTGTTCTCATCCAACTGTCCAAGAGAACTCACTGATAGATACTGCAACATTTAACAACCCAAACCTAGAATTTTAACAAAAAATACACAGTACCATGTTAACTGAATTGCACACAAAGATTGCCTCTTATGTTCATTTGTCGTCAGTTGCCAGGAAATGTTGGCAGAACCTCGTGCCCCTTTGAACTTACCGTCATCTGGATCTCCAGAAAGACTTCTCTCACTTTTAACCAAAAGTCGTCAAAAGTGTACTTAAATTTTTAAGGCTTCAGACCACGGGTTTGAAAAATACAAATTTTCATAAATTAGTATGGCAGCTTTAAATATGCTTTCTGAAATGACAGTGAAGAGCTGATATGTAAACCCAATGGAATCTCACAGAAAGCCAGGCAGAAAGAGAAATAATTTTCATCATATAGTTGTAAAGAGACATTATATTACTTCTGCAGGATATTAACCAATTAGGATTCACAACTGCATAATAAGGAAGAGGTGCAGTAACAGATAAGAGATTACCTTGTACAGATGCGATCTGACTTGAGCCTGCACAGAATTTGCATTTTATAAATTATTTCTAATTCCCACAATTGTTAAAAAATGCAACTTTTTTTCTTCACACACATAACTCATCTCCCTTACGCAAAGCAGATTTTGGAAGGATATAATTTTCTGTTATCAAAAACACTTTATGATTCATTAACCACCTTAGACTCTCAGTTTCTTGTAAAGCAGCTTCCTTCCTGTACATTTAAAGATGCCCACTGTTCAGTCTGAGAACAGTGAAAAGAAACATAGTCTTTTACCTTTTTTTTTTTTTTTTCCATTCATCAAGATTTTTCTACTGTCCTTAGAGAATTCAAGCCCAAGAAATGTATTGCCACACCATATATTTTTTGTACTTCTGCATTTGCTTTCATCTGAGCTGGATGTGATATATAACTTGTCTATACTAGTCAACTGTCAGTTGAATTGCTGTGACTTTAAATGTCTTTCTCCACCAGCTTTTCTCAGATTGATGTTTCAGTGTCATCAACCAACAAACAAAACATATCTCAAACTAGTTATAATTTCTATATTGTACTTCCTGCATGTCCTCAAGCCCAAGAAATTCAATTTGAGAGAAAGTGTAAAGAAAAGAAAAAATGAACTTTCTCAAAAAACTAATCTCTGGAGAAGAATAACCAAAAATGTACTTAAAAAAACCCCTCTGAAAATGTAGCACCCCAAACAATCAAAAGATCCCAATTAGTTTCCAACTCATCATTAAATGTCACTATTTTCCACTCAGAAGAAACATAAATGTGAATTGTGAAGATATTGTGAAGAATATGAAAACACATTAAGCCATTAGGATATGAAGTGACCAAATTTGGCAAATGGTGTTCATTTAGGGTCACCTGCGTAACCACAAAGATATGGGTAAATAAAAGCGCAAATTAGTTTATTAATTAGTTTTTATTAGTAATAAAAATCACAAATTAGTTGTCAGCGCCCTGAGGGTGCTAACATCCCCATGGCCCCACTTGACCACCCAGGTCTGTGTATGGCCCTAGTTCCTCTCACCAGGCCTGATCCTGACCCCCACTAGTGGGCCAACAACCCGACTTAACACAGCCTGGGCCCTGGGGAGGTGACTGATGTCTCTGTCTTCTCAATGTTCTGCTGACAAAATTTTTCATTGAAATTAATGCTCTACACAGAGCTTCAATCAATGCATATGTGACAGTTTTAGAGCTTTCTCAGAAGTCAGATGGGCAATGGAGCAGTGCAGGATGGTGCATAACTTAATGTATTTGCTTGTTTAGCAGCTAAGGCTAAATTCCACCAAACTGAATCCAGGTATCTGTTCTAGATTACACTGGAATTTCACTTAGGTCATGGCAGTGGATGTCTGTATGTCAAAATAAGAGTGCAATGAGAGATATACAGCTCAGACAACCATGTAACCTCATAAAAGGAAAGTTCCTCTGGTCTACTGCAATCTGAGTGAAGTGATGTTCTGAAATTCAAATTTATATATGCATTTCAAGATAGGAAAAGTTATTGAAAGAACCTCTCTCATAATGAAAAAAAGAGAGTGGCTGAAAATTTAAGATACCTGAGGTAGCAAAAAGAACCAGATAGAGCAAGGAATTACCTTGTTAACCAAGGTAAAACTATGTGAGATAAATCTGGACATGAGACAGTAAAAAAAATTAAAGAGTCACACATGAATGAAGAAGTACTTTGCTTGTTTGCCATTTTTGTATATAAAGGAAAGTTGTTGATAAAGGTAGAAATGTTCTTCTATGAAAAAATATGGGTTTGAATTCTTGAGAGATGAGGTTGAATTTGTGGCTTTGGATGAGAAGCCGTACTTTTCATGGGAAAGAAGTTCATAAAAGCCAGGAAATTTTGGAACCAAAATGAGATCATGGGCATCCAGGCTGATTTGTTCTGATGACTTGCCAGTAACCTCTTGAGCCAACAATAACAAGAATTGATCATCAGATCCTCTGGCTACCAAGACAAGCCTTGAAGTCCTCCAAGCAGGCATCTGTTAAAATTAGTCAGGTGGTGAATGTGACGATCTCTAGCTCCCTATCAGGATCTAGAAGGAAAGAAAACTGGTGTCAATAGAACTTGGAAATGACTATCAAGTCTGCAGGTGTTGGCCAAGTTATGAGGAAATGGGAATTCAGAGAGGTAAGTTGTCTCTTAAGGAAGTAGATTTCCATTCAGTTAATGTCAATATTAATAATTTCAATTATTTTAAATCAGCATTTTCCCCAAGACAGTCTCTTCTGTCAGAAAACTTACGAACAGCATCAAGAAAAACTGGGACTCTGCAATTTCATCTTTGGGATTTTTCCCAAGGTTCTTGTTAGGAAGGCCTTGTCACAGAATGTGGCCAGACTTTGAAGTATAAGAGAAATTATCTAGGCACCACAGAAAGAAATATTAAACAGGTAAAAAGATGGGTTATTTGGAAACTTACAAGTGGGAGTAGAAATTAAATGTAAACCCCAAATCTGTAGTACTCAGATTGTTTTTCAGCCTAGAGGCTTATTGACTGACTTTGTTGAGGGGTTGAGCTGTCAGCAGGATACTGCTCTCCTTCACAGCAAAAGAATTCACAGACTTCATAGGTACAAAGCAGATTAGAGATACAAAATAAAAAGGCGATGTTTTCTGATGCACGTTTTTCCTTGCTGCAGTTTTCACTTGCTACAGCACAAAGAGCAGGGTGCACAATGTTGTATAGAAAGAAATGTAAACTTAGCTCTTACCAAATGGGAATAAGAAGGAAAATACCCTGTTACATCCATAGAAATGATAAAAATGCCATTCACATTTGCAGCAGTGAAAGGATGAAGACACATAAAATATTCAAGTGTGCAAAACAAGGAGAGCTGTTGATCTGCAAATCCTGTACTTTAGAGGTTTTTGTCAAGAAGATCATTTTGCACCAAACTGTTCCAAGGTGTTCAACTCCTTGACATGAGTTTTTGTCATAATCTGGTATGTCTAGTCAAACAGAAAGGTGGAAATTAGGCCACATCTTCTGAATAAAAAACATATATAGTTTTTATACTAAAACATTTATCTAAGGAATTTAAGAGCAGAAGAATCATAGAATTGCTACTAGGTTGAAGTAAAATGTTAAAAGTTGTTTTTTTCTCAGTCATAAAATCTTATATGACTGCTCCTGAGCTGAGAGTATATTGTTGCACATGGCAAACACAGCACAGTGACATGGAAAGCTATCTTTTTATTAAATGACTTAAAATAAACCCCAAAACATATGTGAAACAAACATTAAAAACCCACTCAGGCAATTCTCAGATGTGATCTACAGAATTACAACTCCACTTTAGCAGAGCAATCCAGTTATCTTGATACGTTTTCCACATTTTGTATTGAAGGTGGATACAGGGAAGGTTTTATAGTAGCCACAAGAGAAACAAAGCAAGAAGCAGGAGAAATCCATTAGGTCAGATTATTTTTAAGTGTCAGTTGTCTTTTCTTCTTGTATCAACAGTTTCTATGTTAAATGCAGGCTCAAAGAGTCTCTCTTCAAATATATGTAAATACTGTAACATGGATGAATAGTATAAACTGAGTTCTATCATTCCGTTGCAATTTGCTTTGTGATTCTGCATGTTGGAAAAATACACACCACTGGACAGGTTTTTATGTGGGTTTACACCTACAGGTTTCCTTAGATATGTTCACTCTGGAAATTTTGCCAAGGAAGAAAACAAAAAAAGGCATTGGCACATTGTTTGAACTTCCAAATATGTAACAGCCTGGGCTACCTCTCTAGGAAGGCTACTTGATATCGATATGCCCCCAGTAAATTACCACAGTTTATGCACAGGTTAGTTCTCACACATACTGTGTGTTCAGCAGCCTGGGACATGTGTGCTATACTGAGCACTTACAGGTTATCTATCCAATATATGTCTATTCCACTTACTCTGGTATATCAGGTTCCCTGTCCGAGGGTGAATGCATATATGCTTCTGCCAGGGTAATCCTTGCCAATATTTCATCTTATAGGATTCCATATTCATCAACTACCCAACATCTGGCTGAGAAAAGACAGAAATATTTTGATTGTAATAAGATTCCACTTGTATATTGTAAATATTTTTAGACTTGAGAAAATGTTAATTTGCCACATACTATAAAACAAACTAAATCCACTGCATTTCCCAAATGTGTATCACTAAAATTAATAGATATTCTCATTAGGTTTACAATGTAGATATTTGGTTTGAAACATCAGTAACTACTGAAAGACTGTCCAGACAAGTGATGCTATTTTTCTTGCCATTTGAAAGTAATATAGGCCATAAATATCCAAGAACCAATATATTTTTGTTTTTAAATGTTAGAGAAAAAAATATGGAAAGGAAGACTCTTTTCTTTCCTTTTGCTCTTTGATTCAGCTTCTTTTCATTACAAATTTTTTCCTTCAGTTAAATTCTTTCCCTTTCAGTCTGAGTCATCTCAAAATCCTTTACTAAATTGTGATATTTTTTCTCCCCTGTTCTTCTTTCCAATTAAATTATTCTTTTCTTCCACTCATTTTTAGTTCATTCTTTTTTTGTTCCAATATTTCCTTGAAAAAGTCCCTTCCTGATTCAAGCCTTATCCTTCCTATTTTCATTTCTCTCCCTGTCTCGAAAAGGCTCTGTTATCTATACTACTCACATAATTGTGGGCTGAGAAATTGTTGGATCAGCAACTGCCTTCACTATTTCTTTCATGTTGTTTTAACTTTCCTTATCTGTCCCTAGCTGTGATGGAGTGAGAAGCACTAAGAATACAAACCAGATCTGATGCGGGGTAATGAGAAGAAGATGAATCCTATTCAGCACAGCAGCCACTAAACACCATTGTAGATGAGTGAAGAAATTGCAGCAACAAAACATCGCTTCCTGCCTAACAGTCCTGTTTCCACACAGAGTTTCAAGCAGGGCTCTGAAACAACCTAAAGACAGAAACAAAAGACAAAATTAATTTCAAATATATGATGTGTGCTGAACCCACTGATAAAGCCAAAGTACTTTGGAACTCATCCTTTCATTACTCGCTTGCAGTTTGCTGCTTCTCTTTCAGATGAAGTTTGAAAGCTTGTTTACATTCCCAGCTACAACCACAGTAGAAGTTATTTTGCTTTTCACTACAAACTTTGCCTCTATCATTGTCTCATTCTTTTTTTGTTTTGCTATTTCTGACTGCCACAGTATAGTTAGATGAAATTTATACAATCACTTTAACATGTTGGACTTCAAAAGGAAAACAGATTTTGAAAATAGTAACCACAAATGAGTGTACTGAAGGACCAGTGGACCAATCTAGAGGTATGAGTAGCCCTCATTTAGGTGCAGTTCATCCAGTCTCACTTCTTGGGAATGCAGGCACTGTTAATCTTCTGGTAAAACACATTTACTCTAATGGTGTGGAATTAGAAAGATTAGAATTAGAATTAGAAATTAGAAAGAGATCCCATGAGGATCTCTTTCAGGTATGCAGAATGAGGCAGCAGTGAGCACACATTAAGGCTCAGAGCTAAACACTGGTAATAAAAAAGAAGAATCACCATTTCAGAGGTGTTAAAGCTGAAGTAAGGACTGGGAAGGAAAGCAAGAATTGATGTGCCAGGCTTAACGTTTTTGTAGCGTGTGCTATTCCTGCAATACACATGACCACACACCATTCAAAGGCCTCTTTAATAAGCAAAAATTTGACAAAATAAGGAAAAATTAAATGGGATAAGAAATACTGCATTATTTTTTCTACTCAGCAGTACAATTTAAAAGGCAAATTTTATAACTTTTAGGCTGATACAAATTTGCATAAAATAAAAAATTACATAAAGCTGATAATACTATTTAGTTTGAGGCTTTCTGTTGTGGTTCTGACCAAATCAGAAAAGACAGATGATGTCCCCACCTCCCCACATTAAGAAAAAGAGAGGAGAGGAAGAAATTAAAGAGAGTCAGAAGTTCAGAAAATAAACCTAAATTACTTTAATGAAAACATAAATGATAATAATGTAGTAAATAATAAAAAGAAAATTTTAAAAAGGAAAAAAAATTATACAGTGTATAAAAACTGTATTAAGCTCCCAGGGTGACAACCACATCACCAGCAGGCTCCAGGAAAAGTTCTGGACTGAACTTGGTGATTAACAGGAGCTGGATTCCAGATCTGGAGTCAGGAACGCTCGGATTGGGATCAAAGGCAGACGAACAGGCATGGTCCTCCTTGGACGTCGGCCATCGAAGAAAGAGGGCTGACACTTTGATTCCTCAGCTTTTATACTGAGGAAGATGCATATGAGATGGAGTATCCTGTTGGTCAGTTTTGGGTCACCTGTCCTGTCTGCTCTTCCTCGCAGATGTGACCCCTCTATGCTTTTCCTCTTCTGACCCTCCAATGGGACAAATAATGAAATTACCTGACCTCGGTTGTTATAGCAATGAGTATAAGCAAGGGCTCTCTACATATCACTCCTTGGTATAATCAGGTCTTATCACCATGAGAGTGAACAGTTTTCTGAACAATGTGCTATTAATTTCAGAGTTGAGTTAGCTAGAAGAGGCCCAGCTAAAAAAGTGAAATTATAAAACAGAAAATTGGTTCATTTTACCTCTGACCAGGACACTTTCACTTCTAACCATTATCTTTTAGAGTTTCAAGGATGCATGTAGTGGTCCAGAACATTTACAAGAATAAAATGAGAAACCGTTATAGGAGGTAAATTTGTAAGACTGTTTTCTTAATTAACAAACAAATTTTTTTTTGTGAAATGTAAATTTGACAAATAGACCATTGTAAGGCTCTTACAATTAATTAGGAAAATTAGGTACATAAAAGATACTTTCTATTTGTAGCTCAAAAGCCAGTATCTGCCCAATTAGCTTCAGGAACACATTTGAAGAGAATAAAGCTGCTAAGGCTGCACAGTCAAATTCAGAAACTGTGTGATTCATAATGTGTCTCGGAAAACTGTTGTCTGCTATACATATGTCAGGAGTTAATTTTCCCGCAACTTTTATGAAGCTGGGTTTTTAAATCATTTGCTATTTCTACTACCCAGGAAGTACAGTTAAAGATTAGGCATATCTGCTGGGTGCTGCACACGAAACAGAAAAAACAGCACGTACTACAAGTTTGCAAGAAAAAACTCAAGGATACTGACAAGGGAAAACAAAGAAGCCTCTAAACAATAGCATTCAAAAGGGTAAGCAGTAGGGCAGAGCACTCTGAAGCATCTTCATCGTCAATAGCTTCCACAAACCTCTCAGCAGTGGTAAATTCTATGCAGGGATGAGAGGAAGGTTACCTGAAACCTGCATGAGCTCTTTTAAAGCATGAAGGGCACTGTGGAAGAAAGCAGAAAGGCATGGTTTGAAAATCAAAGAAATGAGTAACAGAGGATGTTACTGCAGGTTACGCAGACACAGGCGTCAGTCTCTAGGATCTCAAGCTGGGAGAACAAGTGAAGGTAAAGGTGAAGAAAGACTGTAAAAACCTTGAAAACAAAGGCAAATAACTTCTGATGTAATGAAGAAGTGGGAACTTTAGCATGCTGAAGAGAGGGGCCATTTACTTACAGTAATAAATCAGTGAAAATACCTACACAACAGCATGCTGGAAAAAAGCAGTAAAAACTGTGTTTTGTGGGGCAATGAGTAAAAATGATCTCTCATTCATTTAAACACAAGATAAGTAGACTCCTTGGGAAAGTTTTTGTCTGTTAGATGAATTATGCTGAAAAAGTCTGCAAGACTCGTACACAACCTGGACATGAGACATGGTGTCTATATGACAGACCTACAGAAAGCCAGGATATGTTTTATACAGTGATGGAAAAAGAATTCAATGGAAACGCTGGATTGCAGAGGAAGACTAGGAAGATACAGGGACCTTTCACTATATGTCATCCTTCTCACATAAAAGTTACCTGTAATCTCTGTACTAATGAAATAGTGTCTGAGTTCATAAATATCTTGCTTAGGTCACCTGAGGTACTTGTATAGTACAGGATTATTTGTCTTGAGAAAAATAGCGGTATCAGCCTTGTGACAAGAGAATCTTTGAACTATAAATATTTATTTATAAATAAAATACCATTTAATCTATCCCATACAATTACAAATTGACATCTGAAATTAATTAAGTATCTTTTAAATTTCAAATAATTTTTACTCCCTAGCAATAGCACCAAAACAGCACTGCCAGTGAAATCTTACAATGAAGGCCGAAACAGTGAACTTAGTGACTGTAATTGTTGTATGCTCTGAGGTCATCTAATATAGTCCTTCCAAGTACTTCACGGATGGAATGATGTTAGAGAGGAAAGTTCAATTATATCCTTACCAGATGTTCTAACAGACTTTCCCTACTTAAAATCAAATTATAAATAGACCATTTTAACTCTCAAGGCTGACAAATAATATTTTTTAAAATCCAACAAATCAATCTTCTCACATGTACTTTAATTCTTTTGATAAATATATGTTTGGACTTCCAGTCTGTTAAGTTAAATATCTGAAGACCCATAAAGTTTTCTTTTTAGAATGGGAAACAAAATAACCATATATACCATGAAATTAAATGTCTATATAAATATTTAAATAACTATACATCTCTCCACATGCATATGTACTTGTATGGGACATATACATAAATATGAGACATATACAGCACAGATATAGATGCAAAAATATTTTATATAGATAGAACTTGTGTACAAATTAGTATTTATAGGTCTTTGATCACAGTAATAGAGCATTCTAGAATCATGCATTTTCTACTATACATTTTAATCTGAAGCTTATAGAGTTCTAAAAAAACCTCGTATTTCCACCATTTGACACTAAAAGGTGCCATGAAAATGAGGTTTGTCTTTCACCAATAATGTTGAATACAATTAGTTACATTTAAACAGATCTAATGTTATATTTTATCCTGGAAGATGTAATTTTAAACCGTAATCATAACCAGTCTCTGAAGATGGAGTCAAAAAGCACTGAGAGACACAAAGAGTCACCCTACACACTACAAGAAAATAACCAGTCCGCTCTGTTGTATGTGTTTGCAGAGTAGAATGTGTCAAATTTATATTGAAGTTGTTGTTTTATAGTCCATATTAAGTCCTTTTGGTATTCAATATCAAGGCAGTAAATGCAGTAAAAATGGGTTAAAGACATGACTGTCATGACTGCAAGGTCATGGCTGTGCTCAGCCCATATATGGTGGGCGTATGCACGGTACATATGAGAACAAGATGAGTCAGAGCTGTCTAGCTCAGAAGTTAGAAACAATTCAGCATAATGGATTTCTTTTTCACTTGTTATTCACAGGAAAAACTTTGCCAAGTTTTCTGGCTAAGATTCTGACCAGAAACAAAACAAAAGATTGAAACTACTGCGCCTCTGTTCCGTACTCCATAGCCACAGTTCAACATACTTGACTATGTTGGTCAACATCTATCTATCTGCGCCTCTAAGGCATTCCTGGGTCTGATTTTCCTTTCCTTCACCATGCTGTGTGTGTTGCATGTTTCACAGTGTGCTGTTCATCTCCTGCTGTGAATCTCTTCATCCCATCATGGGCTGATACAGTGATCACAGGGCAGATGTCCTTCCTGGGGCTGCAGGTGGGCTCTCCTTTATCTGATTGCAAGCTGTAAAACCCACTGTCTTCAGTTTTGCAATGAAGGTGATTGTGATCCTGAGTTCCCTATCAAGAAAGACTTTCAAAACCACTTTCTTAACATTTTTATTTATACTAGGTTAGGCCCCTTTGCAGTACAGATTCATTCCACAAAACATTTGCTAGAGTAATCATGGCAGGAAGACTAACATGGGAATAAATGATTACATGTTTGCATTCAGTTTTTTCCACTCAACAACCGTGAGACATCCTCTAAATTTTAGAGCTTGTCTATCACCAAGGCCTGTGGAATAAAATATGATGATGCATTATTTTAATCTTTAAATTGCCAGGATCCTTGTGAATGTTGGAAGACAGAAATTAAACTTGTGCAGATGATCCTTCCTGTATCATCTGTTTCCTGAGCAATCTGGATACCCTAAGCATACTCCTCTCTCAAGACTGTGAGTACGCCAGTCTCTACCAAAGAGCCTCCAAAGGAGAGACTCAAATTTTCAAAGTACCCCAAGCTGAACTATTGAAGCCTGGTCAACCAAGCACTAACATCACACATCTGTAAAATTATAATTCCTACTCTTCACTTACATAAAAGGTTCATGAGACTATTAGAGACAAGAAATAAAGAACAAAAAATTTATTTTACAGGATTTTTTTTTTTAAATTGTTTGACAACAGCTGGTCTACAGTGAATTTTGATGTAAGAGTGAAGTAAAAAAAGTGAAGTGTAAGAGAATGAGGTGTCAGCAGGCGAGTAGATCAGGTGTAACTACTCCTCCTCCCCATCAGGAGCTTCTTGTCTGTATTTAACCCCTATAATTTAAGAACTCATCACAGTTAAAAGAGCAAATTCAAGTTTCTTATTGCTGTCTATGAAATCCCACCAATTCTATTGAACAAGGGAGGAATTTTAGTGGGCAAAGATATTTGACAACAACCCTTAGTAAAAAATTTAACCTAAAATTAGTGAACACTAGAGCTACTATTTCCTTTGTCACAATTAAGTAGTATTCACTCAGCTACCAAAAAATTTTAAAAAATTATTCTTACAGCCAGCTCTGAGGTTTTTTATTTCTCTTTTAATGTTTTGAATAAATATACAATTTGTAGAAAAGTATCTTACTTTTCCTTTGGGGTTTCCAGACAAGAACAGCTGTCTACAAAACATTACATACCTGTTCTCCTACCATATTTCAAATGCTAATAAGTACACATAATTACCATAAAACATTCAGTTTCAGCATTTAATAACCAATTTCTATGAATATATATGTTATTTCAGCATTTATATTGTTTGTTTGATATGCTTTATCACACCAGAGATATATATCTAACAAATGATACTGTTTACATTTAAATTATACACATCCCCAGATAACTAATCAAAAATAAAGGAATAAATAAATACTCATTTTTAAAATAAAGCAGTAATAATTTCAGCAACAGAACTCTTGCCTAAAGTCATTACAGAGCTGCTTAACAATAACAAAAGAAACATGAAAACGAGGAACCTATCATCTGTACCTTCTCACCCTGTGAAGTAACTCAATTCCTACAGAAACATCAAAGGAAGAAAATATTAGAAAGTTGTTACAGAAAACTGAGTATCTTTCTTAGTATCCCTTTCTAAATGCAGCTTGATAAATATATAAACTTAAAAAAAAAACCAAAACAAAACAAAACAAACCAACCAACTACTTTAGCTCAGTACTATTACTAGCAATGTAAAGCAACTAGAAAACATCAAAGTTCATGACACATCCCCTCCCATTCCCCAATTCTGCATATATATTAGATGATGATAGTCTGTTTCAGACAACAGCTAACAAACTGCAGGTCAAGAAGCAAGAAACTTCTACAGTCACTAAAGTACTAGTTTCAAACTTTTCTCAGCTGCAAACAATGGAGCCTTTATATCATCAATGACTAGCACTTCTGACCTAA
The DNA here is from genome assembly GCA_013398155.1 of Pedionomus torquatus. Classification (NCBI taxonomy): domain Eukaryota; kingdom Metazoa; phylum Chordata; class Aves; order Charadriiformes; family Pedionomidae; genus Pedionomus; species Pedionomus torquatus. Next base: position 262,310 of record VZRU01006265.1, read on the forward strand.
TAATTCATATTGAATTATGTCATCCTTAATTACTACAATTATATGCATTATCTTTTCCTAAAATGTCTGTGAGCAATTTATGTCTTTCTCAAATACTATTTATTTTAAGTTACTTGGAAAATTATCCCAACAGAGTCCCTGGCCTGCAGATTGTAGCACTTAAAATTTTTGAAACTCAAATGCAGAGATTAGCAGCTTTAACTAGGATGCATTCATGCAGTCCATACATTAACTGGTTTTTAGAATGCAGGACTGTAACAGCCTCAGATTTTTGGTTTCATTACAGTCTCAAAATTTTCAAATTCATTTCCAGCCAATGCTAAAAATGTAATTAAAATTCACTTTTTTCAAGCTTCCTAGTTAACAAACCCTTCACTTACAATATTTATAAAAAGTCCGCACAGCAAGAGACAGCAATATCTGTCTTGAATTGTTCTTTTTTATTTCAACATATATTCACGTTGAATATCCTGATACATTTTTCTAAGTATGCTAGCAAGAGTGAGATTTCTTATCCTGTTTTCTTTAACTTCTGCCTGTCTCCCTTCAAAGTCATTATTGTGAAGATTTATAATAATAATAATAATAATAATGATAATGGAGGAAATTACCTCTCCTTTTACACCTCCTATATACAGACAAACAGTTTTCCGTTCCTCCTCCTTCCATGTCAAGAGTAACATATTCTTGGCAACAAGACATGCAAGTCAATAAAAAAATCCACAGACAACTCTGATAATTTTCTGGCCTGATAGCTTCTCTGCCTGTCTGTCAGCAGAGGGCATTGTCTTTTACACCTAACATGAGTCAGCAGCACATTTTACCTTTACTTCCCTTTCAAAATCTGCTCACACAATCTGTCTCTGATGTTATCAGCACTCATTTCCAACCATGTACAGGAGAAAGGTAATTGTTATGTCGTCATATATTGTTCAGATAAAAAGTACAACTGGTGTCACCACTGTAAATGCTGCTTTACTTATTTGTGCTTATTACATCTAGCCACTGCCATAGCCTGACTTTCACTCTTTGGCCATGAAATTGAAAGTATGTCTTCTTGAAGCCTTTCCCGGTGAAAGGTACTTTATTTTTGTCAATTATGTCTTCTTGTTTCTTTTCTTCAGAATTGCATACTGTTTCCCAGTCACTTCCTCAAGACTCTGCTGTTGTTGTCAATTAGAGAGAGGGAATCAAACCTCATGATGTGTTAGCCTTTTTCATTTCTCTGAAACCAAAAGGAAAAGAAAGAAGATAATAGGGTCACACTCAGCAACTTGATGTATACATTCCACATTCATTTTCTCCAAATCTTTCTTGTGGCAGGATAAGCTCTGCTGTTTATGCCATTATGACAACATATGTTAAAAAAGTCAAGATTCTTCATCAGTGTTTTATCTCCTTCCTTATAATGAGGAATAGGGTGGGGTTTTTTTCCTTAAAGAAAAAAAAATTACCTGTGAAAGAGCCTAATTTTTCTGATTTTCAAAATCAAATGTCCCTATCTCTTCTGCAAGACAAGCTGCGACACTTAGCCCTTGTATAGTTTGAGTTCTAAATGGAAAATTTGGATTCTTGCATTTTAAGCAAACTTTTCTCAGTGACTTTCCTCAAATAAAATGGAAGCTGACTTTTAGTTTCAACAGATTGTATATGGGTGGGATCCAGCATTTGATGTTGACAGAGATGAGTTGAAATAGGATTTGTCACAGTAATTTACAGAAAGATAAGCATCTATGATGCTTTTTTCTTAAAAAGTGACTACTGCTGACACTTAGCTTTTGTGAGAGACAAAACCATGTTTGCTTACTTAAACGATACATTTGTTTTCTCTTTTAATCCTTTTCACACAGGGGAACACATGTACAGCGGCAGTATTCTGATTCACAGGTCATGAACAGAAAAGTAAGGAGAATTTTTTTTGTGAAATCTTCAGCATGAGTGAAGCTGGAGCTAGAAGTCCTCACTTAAAAATTTAAAATTTAATACAGAGGGCTGGCAGATGGAATAAATTTTCTAATTTTTAAGCTAAACATATTTGAACTGGGAAATTAAAAAACATGACAGACATTGAACTTAAAATATCATTTTTGCAGAGACAGAGACACATTTCACAGTGGGATCATCCTTTAATGTTATAATGTTTGCTTTCTCCATTTAGACTGTCTTGCAGCAATTATAAACAGCTGTAACTCACGTTAATGGCAATAACAGCAGGCACTTCATTGACCTGCCTGAATGGTTTTGAGGGTTCTCTACACAGGAATGTTAGAGTGCCAGGCTAATAATTTACAGCACAGTAGCTGCTTTACACAGTTGGTATCCTGTTCAGTGAACATCCTAACTGCACCTAAAGTAGAATTTTGTGTGTGCTGTTTTCTCCCCCTGTAGACGCAGAGCTATCCAACTCACATTTGATGCTCCCTGAAAGATTCTAACTGTCCTTCAAGTTAGGCAATAGCAAAACTATTTATTAAATCATTAAAATACTGAAAATTACCCCCCCCCNCTTTTTAATTTTTTGGCTTACAACAATATAAAGTATTCTACAGTACGTGAGAGCTAGATGGAAGTTAGGAAAATGTGCATTAGCATTTTTGCAAAGGATCTGTTCAGAGGGGACAGAATTTACCAGTGCTCATAAAGAGTTAGTACCCCACGGGATGGTCTTGGATGCAATCAACTGCAGAAATGCTTCTAACATACTCATGTTTTAACTTCGCTAGTATGGATCTGTTCCACACTTGGAGACAGGTCTGTGGAGGGCATCGGACCAATGAAGCTCTGCTGACTCTAACTCAGGCTTGTCAGTTTTGCTGAAGGATTTTATTGCTTTTAAAATGTAGTTTTCTGTGGCTACTCTGTTCTGACTACGTCAGTTTTTCTTGTCAAATGGAATTAAGGTCCTTGAAACCATGTACAAATAAAATTAAATTTATCACATATAACAATTTAAGTAATGAGTGTATTTGGAATCATCTTTTACCAATTTGTTAAGGACAAGACACTTTTGTTTAGTACTCATGAAATTAAGTCAATTAGAATAAGAAATGACCTCTCAGAAATAACATCCCTGTGCATTTTGACACAGAAAGCAATGAAATGACACAACTTTTGTCAGCACTTGTGAATACAAAGAGGCCTGTTCCATAAAAGTAGTGTCATCTTGCTGTGATGCCTAAATTCTGATAAGAACAAATGTAACCCGAAATATATGTCACACTGTAGAATGGGAAGGAGGAGCAAGAGGAAAACAGTGATGAGAGGAAAGAGGAATTCTACTTAAATGAATGCTCCAAAAATAAAAGGTGATGTTTGATTGTTAGTTAATAAGTGGTGTTGACCTGATTTGAATGGAGCACAGCTTCTCTAAAATCATATTTATATGGCTCTACAGTACAATTGAGGAGTTAAAAATGTGTTTGCATATTAGGTGAGTATTTTCATTGCCAAATACAGGATTAAGAGAAAAATGGCAGTTAAGTATACTCTGAAGTCCTCCTGGGAACAAGGACTCACTTGTTTTAACACAGTTGTTATACAATCCTTTGTTGCTTCTTTTCCTTCATCCTTTGAATACCATTGCCATACCACTCTTCAGAATATCATACCACTCTTCAGAATAACTCACCATCATAGTGTTTGGTCACTAGACTCTAAACTGCCTAAAATATAGCATATGGAAGGTTGAGTTCTTATTTAGGAGGCTGTCATACCTCAGGTTTGCCATACCTGCCATTCAGATTTATTCCGCTAGTAAATGAAAAAAATCAATTCTTCATTTTATTTGGATAGCTTTTCAGTAGGATCTGCAATATCCAGTATTTGGTGTCATCTAAACAGAGCAGAAATTTCAGGCTGGTAATTCCATGTCATACAGAGCTAACTGGAAGTCTGCAACCTACTACTGAAATTCAGATCATTCTCCTTAATGACAGCAGCCAGGGGTATGATTCAAATCCTGGAAGCTCATCCTGTTTCTTATGAGCAAAGTCTTTAATGTACATTCATTCATAACCTAAATCCAACAGAATTTATGGAAGTATATCAGGGTGAATCTGGGCCTTTTTGATAATTTCATGCTGGTCACAATAGTGAAAGGAGAACATTAATTAGCCAGAGAGACTATATATCACTTGAATGGCATATTTTCTAGTTCTAAATCTATGTTTAAAACTACAGACAGTTATTAGCATCCAATTGCAGCAGACTATACTTTTGGGTGTAGTATTTTATTGGTGGCATGTAAAAAAAGTTTCTGTTGCTGAAATCCATAATTTTCTTGGGGTTTTTTCTTTGTTTGTTTGTTTGTTTTTTCTTTTTCTTTATTCAGCACTCACACTGAAGTGGAAGTAATGGTTTGTGAAAACTGAAAAGTTTGGTGAACTTATGAAAAATATAAAAACCAAGTTGCAACACCCATCTATTTCTAACACGGGCACTCAGCTGCTTGGAAGTGAAACTCTGCAGCCCTTCATAGCTAAAGTCAGATCTGCAGCTATCAATGGTTACAAGCTCTTCAGAAGGGACAGGTAAGGAAGGAGGAGTGAAGTTGTTGCCCTCTACATCAAGAAATTAATAGACTGTCAAGAGCTGTCCCTGATGAACAGCTGCAGGCAGATTGAAAGCTTATAAGCAAGAATTAGTCTAAGGCAATAAAGGGAATCTTGTGGCTTCTGCCTACTGCATGCTGCCTGATCAAGAGGACCCTATTGACAAAGCCTTCTTACTCGAGCTACAGGGGGCATCTCACAGGTTCTTGTTCTGCTGGGGGTCTTCAACCACTCCAGCACCTGCTGGAAAAGTAGCATCCCAACTTCAAGGTTGGGATGTAAATCCTGGCTTAACTTCCCTCATATCAAGAAAATTGTGTCAGTAGAAAATTGAAAATGTAAATAAAATCAACACTACCTGAAATGCTACAAAAAAAAAAAAAAAAAAAAAAAAAAAAAAAAAAAAAAAAAAAAAAAAAAAAAANCGAATATACTTAAAATGGACTGATGACAAGAGTCCAGTTTGCCTAGGGAGTTGACAGAATTCCTTCTCTTTTGTTTCCATTATGTTTCAGAACAGTGTCTGTGAATATAACTGAGCTCTAGGGATGTCAAGCAGGTTGGACTTGTTCTGCAGTTCAGCAGTTGAATCACTCTGGATGTGATAAAAAACTGCTTGGAGAGCTAAGAACTTCATCTTTCATTATATAATGAGGGATTTTTCACTTAGACACATATCAAAACATATGTTTAGGATGAAACTGAAATCATCCATATGTACATGTCACTTGTGATTCACTGATAAAGTGGTTTTTTTTCCAAAACAAAATATATTTGTAGAAGGTATTAAATAACGAACCATAAAACCCAATGATAACAATAGCGTTAGCCTTGTTCCACAGTTTCACTTGCAAGTGAACCCAAATCTTATTTGTAGACTATAATCTAATGATCTATTGCAACTAGTAGGAAGAAAGTCTCACCTTATATTTTATTAAATATCATAGTAACATCTTCCTACAAAGTATATTCCTGCCAAAACAGGATAGGCATGTGTTGGTGCATTTTGTTCTCTAACATCTCTGTTGGATTCCACATTTTACAATATCAAGAACTTGCTTTCACGAGAATGGGAGATTCCTGAGGAAGGACTGAAAAAATTAGAAAGGACTTCCAGTTGTAATCAAACTGTTGCAGTGAACTGTAATTTTTTTTATAAGGAGGCAAACTCAGTCCTTGTTAAAAATATAGTAATTGATTTACTTGTAGAGGACCCTTGGGAATCAACTGGAATTATAACATTATTTTCAAGTGCTGCACTTTCCACAGATTAAGAAACATTTTTCTTTGAAAAAAACCTCCCCCTGCAGATTTTTCTCCTCTTAAATATATTCTGTTTTATACATGATAATTTCATGGATGCAGTCTCTGTCATTGTATATTTTAGAGTTCTTGACTAAATTGAAATGATATTGTGCAAATTTCATTTTATATGCATAAGTATCCCTACCATGTTTCAATTTAAATAGAACTGATTTGCAAGTCAAACAATAGAGCATTTTCCAGCAAACAGATAAGACTCTGTTATATGCAAGTATGTTTGTAAATGTGTCTCATAATCTTGGATTCGAGTTTTAGAAACCTGCAGTCAAACCTCCTACCTACATCTGTGAACAAACACATAAGCAACTGGATGTCTGTTTAAGCCTAGCAGATGGATAGTCCTTGCAGAAACAGATTGCAGGAGAGGCAGTGTGGGATGCAGCGCCACCTCTTTTGAACTGCAAACTCGAGCAGTCTGAGGAAAAGCAGCACTCAATTAAGGCTCCACATCTCTTTTTTTTTTCTTTTCCTAGATGAAGGCAAATTCTCTCCCACCCCACCTCTACAAAGTCATTTTATGCAACTGGATTGATTTGCACTCAATTCTTTTATGAACAAATTGCTTCCTAATATTTCCTGATCTGCAGGACATGCTGAAATACCCACACTTCATAAAAGTTAAAAATATTCTTAGGGCTTGTATCTGTAGAGGAGAGAGATAGTTCCTGGGTTTGATTTCCTTACAGCTGATCATTTTATTTGGCTTGGATATGTAGTGACAATACTGCATTTCAGTATGATTTGTCTGTAGTTCTCACTTTTTGCAAAGGGTCTGTAGGCTCAGGATAGATGCTTTTAAAAGCAAACTGCAACACTGTCTGAACTACTTTCACTAACGAAGGCAGAGAGGCAGGTAATAATGATATGTTCTTCCTTGCTTTTTTTTTTTTTGTGGGTTGTTCTAGTGCTTCCTTGACTCCCTCAAGAGCTCCTCACACACCTTTGTACAAATTTACAGTTTTTTCTAAAATCTTCCCATTGTGTATTTTTGGACTCTTGCATCATTCAAATTCATGCTGCCTCTCTGCTGTCAGTGGATGATGCTCTTTCTTAGCTTCTCACAAAATCAACAAAAATTTCTTTACATGGTAACAGAATTCACTGCATAATCTCCCTGAATTTATCCTCAAAGACCTTGATAAATTAATACTAAAGAGACAATCACAAGAAACAGGACCACTAAGAATGCAGCCTTTAGATATACAACCTACCATCTCATACTCAATACATTACAAACCAATACAGTCTTTTTTCTAAGGCATTATTATGCTGTAATTTGTCTTTAAGAAGTCCGCTTTCATTCCATATAAAATTTAATCTAAGGGGAAAAAAACCCCAATCTTTAAATATTGTTCCACTCTTTATGATGAATAGATGAATAACTGAACTGACAAAAGTTGTTCAATTTTCAGTTCTTACTGAAAGAAGGAACAATGCAATCTAATAATGCATCAGTTTATTCAGCACCATCACTAAAACCCATGTTTGGGTCATTTGGGTATTGATAATGAAAACAAAGACAGCATGGTGGCTTTTTTCTCACACTGGTAAGAGATGGATATAAAATCCTACTATGTGAAACCACTAGCATTTTCATACATTTATTGTACAATGTAATTATGTAATTGTATTTGACAAAGGATAAAAGGAAAGGCAGACTAGTTCTCATAGTACATGTTCATTTGTTAAATAAAAATATTATGATATATTATGATTGGAGGTTTTTCCCATCTTCTGTATTACTGTGAAGGTGTCACCAAAATTTCTTTGTGTCCAGCAAGCCCCTGATAAAATAATCTGAGCTTTATTATATCATGCATTTTCAATATTTAAATGTTCATGCTTGTAAAGTCCTCCCTGACCTACAAGAAGTGTTACTCATATTATTTTTTTTTTACTTCTAATGTGAGCTTATTAGTAGTTAAAACTGTGAAGTCAATGGCGATAGAAATGCAGTCAAATTGAGTAGAAACATTAGTCTCTTGTTACCTTTCAAGCTTTCTTATGTAAACCTTTTAATTGTGTTTGCATTGCTGGATTCCCCCTATACCTATACCTACACCTATTCAGAACAAATTTCCCAAAATGAGATTCACAGAAAATATACAGAAAATCTGAATGAAAAATTAAGTAGAAGAGTAAAGAAGATGCCAAAAGACGGTAAAATCTCAAAGGTAAATCTTGGATTCTTTAATAGTGTAGCATGCAAAAGAGAAAAGCAGAAGCTGAACACTAGGAAAATAATTATTTTTTATGTTTCTGACATGAAACAAAATTCAGAGCAGTAATCTTCAAAATCATCAGTTTTTTCCATTGCAATGTATTCCAGAAAAAATTATTCCAGACTTTTTAAACCAAGTTGATCTCTAAGTATTTAGTAAGGTTTCTAAGTATTAGCAGTATCCATATCAGATTGTAATGCTCATGAAATGTGCCAGACCATCAGTCTGGCAGACTGAAGTCTATTTATTATCCATTGATCCGGTTTAGAACTGGCAGAGAATAGTTCTCCACCACCACCTACCAATGCTCTCACCTGGCAGAAACATTTCCATGAGTGGGTTATTTTTAGATCATTAACTACCAAGGACAAGGAGTATGTCTTTATTTGTTTTCCTGTGCCTAGTGCAGTGTAAAGCACAGTGCAGAGATTCAAACTATATGTAGCAATATTTCATTGTTCTATAATAATTAAGTATATGGTAAAGACATATCTATCCTTCCTGTTGTCCTTGTCAAGATTGCCAAAAGTTGGTACTCATTCACAGTTAAATCACGCGCAACTGTTTTATTGCAGTTATCTGTTACTTTTTATTCAGAAGGTAGGGGGTTGCATTGTCTCCTTAAAGGTGAGAAGTAAACATTTTTCTTTCAATCAACCACTATAAGATAAGCCATATATTTTCACACAGTATTTCCTGAGGTGAAAATAAATGTTTTTTCCTTGCTTGTAAACAAATGTTATCAAGCCAGTTTTAAACTACTTTTTAAAAGAAATCCATTCTCAAACTAAGAATTCCTAGTGTTGCAGGGTGCATTGTATGCTTTGACATACTATTCTAAGGGTTAGTTATCCTCAACATTAAAAAGTTGCATGTAATTTTGAATTTCTTTTTTTTTACTCTCAGCACATTTGTTTCTAGAGAATTTGAATCAAAACAACCCCCAAGTCACTTCACATATGCAGGTTTGATATTAATAGCACTATAAATATCTTGGTTGTCAGTGCTGTAAAAGAGAATGATGTAGGGGGAGAAAAAGCAACCTCACAGCTGAAATGTTACATTTTTGCCAGTTTTAGAAAATGAAAGAAGATGATAGGTTTTGTCTTGTCATTTTGAAATAGTTCGATCTCAGTAAAAGAGCTCAGAATAATCTTTCTGGTCACTGTGAGAATATGACCTTTTAAGAAGTAGTTAATTAACATGTCCGGGATCTTTAGGGCTTAACTGCTGTGTCATTAGGCTCAGTAAAGGCACTGAACACATCCCAATATGAAGTTTCCCGTTCCTTATTCTTTGCTCTGGAACGATTTGTGCTGAAGTCAAAGGAAGGTTGTTTTACTGGATAAATACTGTTAAAATGCTACAGAATTGCTATTAATATTGTTAGCATTGTTCACACATAGTCCTGATCTACTCTTATAAACTTGAACAGGGTATTTAATCAAGGCTTAAGGTAATTTCTTCCTGCATGTTTCCCAGGACTGATGCTTTAACGTGAATGATTTTCAGGAATAGTCCAGGTTGTTTAATTAATATTACTCTTTGACCAAAATGGGGACCAAAATATGGAGAAGCAGAATGGCTTAGGCAATACTTTTAGCTCTGGCAAAAAACTTTTTGAATAGTCTCTCACACATCCACTACATCAGAGATGTGATAGCTGAGAGACTAATTAATTTGTATTCAGCAGCATGGAAAAAATTTCTTTTATTTCAAGTATTCCTCAGCACTTGCTCAGCCCTAAACCCAAGTGAGGGCTACAGAAGAGCCTGAGAGTCACCATTCTGTGGTGGTGACCCATGGATATGATCTATACTGCAGTAGGGGGAAGGTGTGAGGAGGTACTGTTACAGGCTGACCACAATCACCCATTCCGCATTTCTCCTGTGCTGTTCAGAGCTGACAAGGCAAAGGAGTGGGGAGAGAAGTGAAGTTGAGCATGGGAAAAAAGAAGGGGTGAGGGGAAGATGATGTTTCAGTTTTTGAATTTGTTTCTCACAATCAAAATCTATTTAACTAGCTACAAATGGATTTTCCTCAAGTCAAGGCTATTTTGCCTGTGATAGTAATTGGTAAGTAATCTTCCTGTCTTTAACTCAACATGCAAGTTTTTCCATCTTATTTTCTCCTGTTGAGGTGTCCTGTTTTTAGGTAAAATGAACCTATTTTCTGTTTTATAATTTCACTTTTTTAGCTGGGCCTCTTCTAACTAACTCAACTCTGAAATTAACAGCATATTGTTGTTCAGAAAACTGTTCACTCTCATGGTGATAAGACCTGATTATACCAAGGTGATAAGACCTGATTATACCAAGGAATGATATGCAGAGAGCCCTTGCTTATACTCATTGCTATAACAACCAAGGTCAGGTAATTTCATTATTTGCCCCATTGGAGGGTCAGAAGAGGAAAAGCATAGAGGGGTCACACCTGTAGGGAGGAACAGACAGGACAAGTGACCCAAAACTGACTAACAGGGTACTCCATCTCATCTGCATCTTGCTCAGTATAAAAGCTGAGGAATCAAAGGGTCAATTCTCTTTCTTCAATGGCCAACATCCAAGGAGGACCCTGTCTGTTCACCTGACTTTGACCTCAATACGAGCGTTCCTGACTCCAGATCTGGAATCCAGCTCCTGTTGATCACCAAGTTACGTCTGGGACTTTTCCCGATGCCTGCTGGTGACGTGATCATCATCTGGA
>VZRU01006265.1:277964-292286 GCA_013398155.1 Pedionomus torquatus
AGGACAGGCTGGGAGAGCTGGGGTTGTTCAGCCTGGAGAAGAGAAGGCTGCGGAGAGACCTTATTGCATCCTTCCAGGATCTGAAGGGAGCCTACAGGAGAGCAGCCGAGGGACTCTTTGTCAGGAAGTGTAGTGATAGTACAAGGGATAATGGTTTTAAACTAGAAGAGGGGAGATTTAGATTTTATATTAGGAAAAAATTCTTTCTTGTGAGGGTGGTGAGGCACTGGAACAGGTTGCCCACAGAAGTTGTGGATTCCCCATCCCTGGAGGTGTTTATGGCCAGGCTAGATGGGGCTTTGACCAACCTGGAGTAGTGGGAGGTGTCCCTTCCCATGGCAGGGTGGTTGGAACTCGATGATCTTTAAGGTCCCTTCGAACTCTAACCATTCTATGATTCAGTGATGCTATATACACATACACATACACATATGATTTTATATATGTTTAATTAACTATATCAGACATTCTAGTAACCCACATGGGAAGGAGAGGTTTATGTACAAACCGTCTGAGCAACATCTGTAAAAATTAGATGATTGTGGGATAGACTGAAGACAGAAAAGAAGTAGAATTCCAATTAGGAAAGTATGTGAGCTTTCATTTGTACACACCGTATATTGTTTTAAATGGCATAAGAATGCATGGCAAAAAATAACATATTCAAACTAATGCTTTCATTGAGATTTTAACATTCTTTTTAAAACAGAAATTAAAATCAGAAATTTAAAAAAAAACTTACAAAAGTCCTCTTGGATCAAAACTTCATCTACTGGTGCATATGGTGTAATTCATATGCAGACCACTGAAAAAACTGCAAATACCTTCCTCTCTACAGATTCTCCCCCTATACTGTGCATTTGTGAGACTCCACCTGCAGTCCTGTATGCAGCTCTAGAGTCCTCAACATAGAAAGAACATGGACCTGTTGGAATGGATCCAGTGGAGGGCCACAAAGATGATTAGAGTAATGGAACACCTCTCCTAGGAAGACTAAGGTTCCCTTCCAACTCTAGCCATTGTATGATTCTAACTTGAAAGCCTTGCTAGGGTATAGAATTGTCCATGCTATTCTTGTAGAAAAAACATACTTATTCTGTGGAAAAGGAAAAAATGTCTCCATTATATTTTCTAATGTTAATCATGATGCTGTTACTTTCTAACTCCAGAGGAACATTGTAAGCACAACACCCTTCAGGACAGACCTTGCATAACAAAGGAAATGAATGTGACTACCTTTGAACCAGGATTTGAGCATCATTGTTTCAGAGAGTGCTTCAGGTAACTCCTTTTGAATTCCAGAAAGAGTGTTTTCTAGTGCAGAAAAAAACCCTTCATATTAATTTTGAGTATCTAATATGGTAAATAAACTTTTCAATACATCAACAGTCAAGGGAATGGATGGCATCTCTTGACTGGTGCTGAAATCTAACCCCTCTCTCTATCCTACACTACCACCAAATTTTAAGTCCTGGGAGAACAGACATTTTTGATTTTCAAGATAAAGCCATGTTTGCTTTGAATGACTTGAGATGGATAAATTAGAGCAGGATGAAAATCAGAATGAGACTAACACTGTTGCTGTACCTTCATGCAGTAATCAGCACTTTATTGTAATGCTTCTCTCCTCTAGTCATTAGAATTGCTGCAAATTGCCCTTCTTTTATAATGTATCAAATGAAGAAATCCATAAATACAGAAGATTTTTTCATTCCTTTCTTTGAAGACTAAAAGTTAGAAACACAGCATATTCAAGGTGTAAATACTACCTGCAGAAAGATTTTTAAAAAGTAATTTACAAGCTGATAAATAGCTCTTGGTAGCTCTTAGTAAAGATAAATAATGTAAGAAAATCTTGGAAACATCTTTTTATTACTTGTTGTTATGCATAATATCATATTTTCCTCTTAAGACTTGATGTGATCATAATACTTCTCTTTATGTAAATTCTTGTAAGGTTTTACATTTTATTCTGAGGTATAAAAGCACACTTCCTTCCTTTTACTATGGAATATTGTAAAAATAGAATGTATAAATGATTCTGGCAATAGCCATGCACCAATATTTTGCTGGAGTGTTTCTCTCCTACCATTTCTAGCACTCCTTATAAAGTTGTATTATTACTATATTGCTTTATCAGAGAGCAGCTCCAGCTGTGATGTGCAGAACTTAACAATTAATTCAAAGAAATGTTCTCTTTTATATACATGTATGTATGAGTTTTTCCACAGTTCTCCTGCATTGTTTTGCACTATTCTGAAGTTTTACAGTACTTACCTGTTTGTTCCATGCAGGCTTCAAGTCCTGTAACAGTGACACATTTTAGTGATGGTTTTTATCAGTTAGGTTGACAGTTGGACTAGATGATCGTAAAGGTCTCTTCCAACTTAGACAGTTCTATGATTCTATACGGCTCACGGAAGAACATATAAAAGACTGGTCATCAAACTATATAGATTATCCTATTTTAATCTAGCTAATAGAAGTGTAATGCAAGTCAAATGTGTATATGAATACTAATATCTCAAGAGAAGCGATTTGTTTATACTTTTCCATTATTTACTTCTTATCCATCCAAAAATACTGTCTATTGGCTAAAACTTGCATAGCACTGTAGTGAAATGCAGAAGAAACATTACTACATCCATTGTTTTCAGATGAGATAACTGAAGCACAGAGAGGTGAAAATGATGTTCTGAATAATTTAAGCAGTATTCACAAACTTTGCCTTGAGGGTTGCATTTCGATAGTAGCCACTTCAAGCTACTGTTATCATTCCTTTACCCACGTGGTGGGTGATACTGGCTAGATGTCAGTTGCCTGCCACAGCCACTCTATCATTCCCTTCCTCAACTGGATGGGGCATAGAAAATACAACAAAACTGAAAACAGAAGACCATTTTCATAAGCATGGGTAAAGATTTTTCTTCATCTCAATTTCTGACTTCTACTGACTGGGTAAATAAACAGAGCATACAGAAGGGATATTTATTCAACAGATCTCTGGACACTGGTAACATTCCCAGCCATAAAGTGATGGAGTAATCTTTCCATCTCAGTATCTCCAGACTTAGTGCCCAGCATTCTATACTTATTTTGGAAATACGTATTATCTACTTTAGATTTCATATCAGATTATATCTGACATATTTGCAGTATTTTTCCTTCTTAATTCTGCTAAAAACCCACATTTTCAAGAAAGTGAGATCTGAGAAAAGTTAATCCTTCAGGATAGAAGCCTTTAGTATATATAGCTGATACGATAATCAGAAAGTTGATACCAAAAATCCTTACCTTATTAGAATGGGCAAAATTATTTTTTTTCCTGGTGGAGAGATCTGGTGATGGTCTTATCACCACAGACCTGATTTCCTCTCTGTGTATTGGGGATCTTTTCCACATTCATCTATTTCCCTGTTTTTTTAAAATGTGTTTCACTTGCAAAGTTTTCTGGTAAGTTTTTGTAGTCAGTGTCTGATTGTCTGATGTTATTACAATACCAGTTATGCCCTACCTGCATTTGTATTGCCTCCCAACAGTAACGGTGAAGTATTACATATGATACTGGTAACTTCTTTCTAATGTTATTAAGGGAGTGACCAAAATATAAAGGTGTAAATGTTTCTGTGAGACCAGATGACAGGGTGGGGAAGGAGGAGAAAATGATCTGGTTCCTCAGTTACAAAGTCCAATCTTAAAGATGTAATTCATTCCTTTTAGAATGTGAAAAATCTGTTTACACAGTCTCTGGTGTATCAAAATATGGTGTTACAGGAGAACTGGATATAAGGTTTTTAAAAAAGAAGTGTCCTTAGAGATCATTCCAGTTTCTTCCCCAGTGTTTTGGAACAGCAGGAGTACTACCAGGCTCCAAAATTACAGTCATCCAAAAATAGTTTCTTTCTCTCTGCTGCTCCTGTTGATGATTAATTAGGAGCAGTTTCCCCAAGTAAGGAATATATGTGTAGGAAATAGAGCCTGAACAAAGTCTACACAGGCAGGTTAGCCAGAAATAGAGGAGTGATGGGAACCCTCAAAGACTTCCTCCTGTCTTAGCCAAAAGTGGTATTACTGATGTAAAGGACATCACAACTGCTGATTGTGTCAGCAAAAATGTAAGCTACTCATCAGGTTAGCTGATGCTACAGAAAGGAAAGACTCAAGCAATTAGATTCTATTATCTATTAAATTAATTCATTGGGTGGCAATCTACCACTCAGATGCTGTTCTCCCATGCCAGACTTTAGCTGTTGGGATGATAACAGAAAACAGCTTGCTGAATCCTCCAGTATTTCAGGTCCTCTGGCAATTTAGAGATCAGAGCATCAAGTGGAGGCTGAATGTGGCTTGGAGCCAACAGATAATTTATGAAGCAAGCTTGTAATAGCAGAACCTCATCAAGAATGTAGAGAGCTAGTGCCTATGGTCCTATTTTCTTTTTATGTTATTAGAATGCGTGAAATGTGTTAAGCTTACAGTTCTGGAGAACAAACTCTTTGGGCTGATTTTCTAATAAATGAAGTTCCAACAGGAGCAGAATAAGCTTCTCTTTTTTGCTTTGCAATATGTTTCAGCACCAGCTCTTGTTCAAATGTTTATTGTTAAAAAAAAAATCAAAGGAAAATTGCTTTCTCTCTTAAATTGAAGGTTTTACAGAACATTTTTACTTAGATAAAGTTTTTCATTTTTCTCCAGTTCAAGCAAAGCACAGAACTGTTTGGTTTTTTTTTCTGCTGATTTTCTTTAAAAAGCATAGAAAATGTTGAAAACAAAGCCTTTGAAATTTGCTGAAAACATCAGGATATATATTTCTTAATGTTTTATGAATGTCTTAATTTTCTTTTTATGTCATTAGTTGTTCCAAATCTACATAGCTTTACACGGGCGTGGTCTGTAGTGCTAAAAATGTAACAATGCTGCAAAGGATTTAAACATTGAGTATCTCATAAAAAATGCAGGGAAGAGACAGTGATGTCTGATTTTTACCATATTCTCCTGAGACAAAGATACCAAATCAACTTTTCTCTATGCAGCCTTATTTCAGTATCTAAGTCCTTCTGAAACTGAAAAGAAATAACAGCCCTACTCAGGGAGATGCACTGTTGGACCTGTTGGTCACAAACATAAGCGAAATCATCAGGGATGTCAGAGTTGAGGGCAGCCTGGGCTGCAGTGATCATGCCCTAGTGCAGTTCACTATCCTAAGGAGTCAGAAGCCTGTGAGAAGCAGAGTTAGGACTCTAAATTTTAGGAAAGCAAACTTCCAACTCTTCAAGGAGATGGTAAATAAGACCCCATGGGAAACAGCGCTCAGGGACAAGGGAGTGGAACAGAGTTGTCAGGATTTTAAGGATGCTCTCTATAGAGCACAAAAGATCTCAATCCCAATGTGTAGGAAATTGGGCAGGGAAGGCAAGAGACCACCATGGTTGAGCTGTGACCTGCTGGTAAGACTAAAAAGCAAGACGGTGTTACACAAGAAATGGAAGAAGGGACAGGCATCCTGGGAGGAGTATNGCATCCTGGGAGGAGTATAGGGATGTTGCCCGGCTGTGTAGGGATGAAGTCAGAAAGGCCAAAGCATAGCTAGAAGTTAATTTGGCAAGGGCTGTAAAGAAAAACCAGAAAGGTACATTAACCAGAAAAAGAAAGTTAAAGAAAATATAACCCCCCGATGAGGAACAGTGGGGAACTTGTATCAATGGATTAGAAGGTGGAAGTTCTTAACTTCTTTTTTGCCTCAGTTTTCACTGGCAACCCCTTTCCTCCTAGCCTTCATGTTGATGTCCCACAGGTCAGAGGCCAAGGTGACAAAGTTGGTCCCACTGTAATTGAAGAAAAGGTGTGTGATCAACTGAGGACCCTCAAGATATACAAGTCTATGGGACCTGATGAAATACATCCCAGAGTCCTAAAGGAACTGGCTGATGTAGTTGCCAAGCCACTCTCCATGATATCTGAAAAATCGTGGTGGTCAGGAGAAGTCTCTATGGACTGGAAGAAAGAAAACATCACACCCATTTTTAAAAAGGGTAGAAAAGAAGACCCCAGGAACTACCGACCTGTCAGTCTCACCTCTGTGCCTGGATCAAGGAACAGATCCTTCTTGATGCCATGCTTGGGCACATGGAGGACACGGAGTTGATTCAGGACAGCCAGCATGGCTTTACTAGGGTCAAGTCCTGCATGACTAGCCTAGTGGCTTTCTATGACAGAGTTACTGTGTCAGTAGATAGAGGACAACCCGTGAACATGATCTACCTTTGACACGGTCCCCCACAACATCCCGATTGATAAATTGGAGAGATACGGATTTGATGGATGGACTGTGCAGTTGATAAGGAACTGGCTGGATGGTCGCATCCAGAGGGTGGTGGTCAATGACTTGAAGATGTGAACAGAGGGATTGAATGTACCATTAGAAAGTTTGCAGATGACACCAATCTGTGTGGTAGTGTTGATACACTGGAGGGAAGGGAAGTCATCCAGAGGGACCTGGATCGGATGGAGAGGTGGGCCCAGATGAACCTCATGAGGTTCAACAAGAGCAAGAGCAGGGTTTCGCACCTGGGCCGGAACAATCCTCACTATCAGTACAGGCTGGGGGTCGAGGTACTGGAAAGCATCACTGAAGAAAGAGACTTGGGAGTATTGATGGACAAGAGGCTAGACATGAGCAGGCAGTGTGCACTTGCAGCCCAGAAGGCCAATCGCATCCTGGGCTACATCAAAAGATGTGTTGCCAGCAGATCCAGAGAGGTGATTCTGCTGCTTTGCTCTGGTGAGACCAAACCTGGAATACTGTGTGAAGGTCTGGAGCCCTCAATATAGGAAGGATATGGACCTAATGGAGCGGGTCCATAGGAGGGCCACGAAGATGATCAGGGTCTGGAGCACCTATGCTACCAAGATAGGCTGAGGGAACGGGGGTTGTTCAGCCTGGAGAAGAGGAGGCTCGGGGGAGACTAATCACAGCCTTCCAGTACCTGAAGTGGGCCTACAGGAAGGCTGGGGAGGGTCTGTTCACAAAGGCCTGCTGCTGTAGGACAAGGGGCAATGCCTTTAATTTGGAGAAGAGTAGATTTAAGCTAAGTTGAATATTAGAAATGAAAAGAGAGGTATAGAGAAAAAAATCATGGAAAATATATGAGAAGTTACAAAAAAAGGTGCATAGGTTAGCATAGGAAATGTTCTTATTGACATGCTTAGGATTGTCGGTATTACAATCTCTATTTTCCTTTCACATTGTAATTTTTTGTTCCCTTGGTAATATCTTTTGTAACACAACAGTCTCTTGCCCAAGAACATTCCAGTTTAATTAGGCAATAGAAACTGTATAAATATTAGTTTAGGTCTTTGCAACAGAAAGCAGACAGAGATAACGGCAAACTGTGTTGGTTATTGGAAGTAATTTCTGTGGGTGAGACTATCCAAAGATTACAGAGAAAGAATTAAGTCGTGGAGAAGAACTGTTAAATGGAGGTGGCTCTGATGGGACTAGAAAAACATGAGGGAAGAAGATTTGGGTGAAAGAGAGGAGAAAATGTTGAAATAGACTCATAAAAACTCTGAAAAGTTTTCTGAAAATCCAGACATTGTTGCTTTGACTGCTCTTTTGTTCTCTGTTTCTCTATTTTCTGAGACCTGTAAAGAAGTTACAAGAATTACTTTTTGGAGGGGTAAATGGTTATCAGGTCAGTACAGTGAAGATGCAGAAGGATGGATTCTGTAATCAGCATGTTAAATTTTGAGCAATAAGAGATTTTCAGAGGCTTGAAACTTAGCCATTTTTTAAATAACTTTTTGCATTCTCTCAACCAGATTTAAATTTTCACTTGGAAGTATAGTAACTGAAATAGTTATTTAAAATAATGATGGAACATAGAAAAGTCATTTATTTCCCTCACTACTCTTATAAAATTGGATTTTATTGATTTTTAAGGGTAAATTTAGTGCATAACAGATATTCCACAATAACTACCACGGCTCAATCTTTGGCTTTATGTTCTTGGTGATTTCTTTTAATAATGGAAATGCAAGGTATATCTTGCTATACACAGTGCTACAGCTACCAGCCATAATTACATGACTACATAAACAGACACTTCACCTTTTTCAGAAATTTCCAACAATTAAGCCCTACATAATCTGAACTAAAAAAAATTTAAAACTCCCCTGGGTCTGATCTGCCTGGTTTAAAACCTCTACTTTTAAAAATGAGGCCTGTTGTGTCATTGAAATTTGTCTTGGAGTATGGATTCAGAAAAAAAAAACCTCTGAGCCACTATATGTTCAGTTAGGCCTCACTGCTGCATTTTTTTCAAGCAGGTCATGAGAGATGCATTGACCTTAAATGAACAGATTTAGAGAAATTATATTAAAATGAAAACAACATACTTTCAAAGTTAATTATTTTCTATAATGAAATATAAGATATAGAGCTATCTAAATGTCTTACAACTCCTTTATTGTAACATTTTTTCTCACTTATTTTAATCAGTTACATATGTAGTATTATAGTTAATATCTATGTTTAGGATACTTGGTGTATTAATTTAGGCTTATAAGAAGGTGAGCTTTTTGGGTCTGCACTCTGGAAAGACTGATAAGCAACAAGAGAGTCCTCTGTTGTTAATCTTTTTTTTCACACACATAAAAAAAAAAGATTGAGCTAATCCTGTGATGGGATCTGCAACAATCAGTTGAAGCAAAGCATGGGAAATTGTAGGTTGGCATCAAACTGGGATCCAGGTTATTAGGTATAGAATTTTCATAACCATCCTAAAGACAATTTTTTTCAAGTAACTTAATTGGATGTGTGCTTCATCTTTCCAGAGGACCTTGAATAATTTACTGAGTTACCTAGAGAGAAATAGAGGAAATGTGCTATCCCTGAGGAACATTTGTGGACAAAATTTTTTGTTTTATTAATAATTATTCCAATTAGTTCCCACATCACAAAACTTTGAGTTTCATTTATCTATAAGATAAAGGTAAGGGAACACAATGAAACATATGGGAAGTAAACTAATGACAGAAAAACAGGGCCAGTTAAGTTATGCAAAATATAACCCCAAAGTTTTCAAATGTTTGAATGCCTATTTCAACAATACAGAAAAATTCCAGAAACCCTTCACTTACATATACCTTTTTATCTTTGATGGGAAACAGTTAACTGCTTTTGGCTTTGAGGTAGTTTATCTAATGATGCATTAACTAGTTTTACACTGCAGTTATGCTGAAATCACCAGAGAACAAATATTCTTGTCAATCAAGTCCTGTTTTTTCCTCAGCATTGTAGCCATTATCATCCTTATTGACTTGTTTATGGCTTCTTAATGAGCTCCTTTGTTAGTCCCCTCTAATCATCAGCTTGCACCATAAAAGACTAGGAATTTAAACCTAATTTCTCTTTTCTACTTTTGTGCTAGTATTACTTCATTGGTGTTATTTGAACATATCTTCATTTCTACCTGTTTAATAGGATAATCAAATAAATGTTATTTATCTTTTTCCTTCACCAATTCCATCGGAGCTTTGTCATTGCTCTAACATGATCTGTTCTTCAGGAAACTCTTTTGCTAATCACACATAATGTCCTTAGTTAAGTGCTTGCTTATTGATTCCTTTACCATGGATCCTAGTAACTAATATAGTAGTAATAACCTCCCATGATTTTTATACTGCAGCAGAAAACTTATTTTATCAATCACTAATCAACATAGAGGGTTTTCAGAGAGAAAACTTCCAGGAGAAATAATCACATTAAAAGCTTAATAGTATTTTTTCTGTGGCTTCAAAACTGTTTTTATAATTGCATTGAATTTTTATATTATTTTTATATGTTTTATATTGTTTCATATTAAATAATTGTTTATATTATTGCTGTTATTATACTAAACATTTACATATTATATTATAAATATATACTAAATATTTGTTATTATACTAAATATTTTTTTTCCCCAATAAAAAGACTCAATGGTGAAATAGAAAGTTGTTGACATGGCTTTGCAAGTCCTGCAAGACCCAACCTGGACATGAGAAAGCAGTCGAGGGTTTGGTCTGTATATGAGATGGGACCAGCTGGTAGAACACCCACTGCTTTTCCTTTCAGGTCAAACCTCTGACACAGGCTGCCAAGTGAGAGCTGCGTGGCAATGAGCAACCATTTTACACCTGGCTGGGTGCCTTTTGCCTATCAGTTATGTATCTGAATGAGTTATAAATCAGTCTTATGTTTAATTACTGAAAGGAATGACCTGGTATCTTACAGATTGTTTTCATATAAGTTTTGTAAAATTCACTATTTATTTAATTACTTAAGTAGCAGCTATGAGATTAGAGGTGTGTAAAATCAGAGACAATTGAGGCTACAGGAAATTCATGCAGGATTTTCTAAGTAGCAAAATATCTCTCAAGAGGGGCTGAGTCACTCCAACTGTTCCTTCATCTACCATAAAGGTACAGAGGATACACAACAATAAAATTTTGGGGAAAGGTAGAACTCAAGAAGCAGCATTGTTCTAATATAACCCTTCACATTACTTAAATCTCTTACTTGTCAAGGAATTAGAAGTCCGTATGTCACATCAGAGTAGATATAAATTAAACAAACATGTCTCCACTGATGTTCCCTTCCCTTTAGCCAAAGAACAGAGATGGAACATCTGGATCTCTCAAAGAGCAACAGAAACCAGGATTTCTCAATTGTGGAGGGTAAAGAATAGGAAAATTAGTAGAAGACCACTATCACCAAATAAGTCTTGCTTTGAGATTTCATTTGAGAATAAGCTTACTGAAAGTGGAAACTAACTAAAAATGTTTACAAAAATATAGAAAAAATATCAGAACTGTGGACAAAAATCATAAAGACTAAAAAAAATTAATTTATGGCATGTACAAACATCATATAACATGTAAAAGGAGGAACAAGGGAGGTATGGACTCATTATTCAACAAAGATGACAAAAAACTGAAGTGCTTTGTGCCATCTCACTAAAAAGGTAAACTGCAGTTAGATAGCCAACATAATCAACACAAGCAATAAGCTACCATAGGGGAATAATATAGCTTAATAGATGACTTTAAAAGAGGTTTTAAGAGAAATAGATAAAAGAGGAACTTTACCTTACCTAGTATGCTTAAAGAACTGGCAAAGAAGTCTCCAAGATAATCACAATTATATTTGAGAAGTCAAGAAGGACAGCTAAGGGCCTTGTAGGCTCTCAAACGTCAAATATAGAAGCATATTATTGCATATTAGACAATTTAGAGGTCTAAACTGAGTAATTAGTGTCCCAGTTACCATGTATAGGCACAGGATAGAGATATTGTTTCCCAGGCAGATGTGGAGACTGATTCCTTATACACTATTCTATTTTGTATTGTGGTGCTCTTTTCTCTTCTCCATCAATTGTATTTAAAAGCAATTCTGTCATCTATATGAGATGTCTAAAATTGTGTGAGGTGTGGTTTGAGTAGCCTCCTGGCTCTCAAAGAGGAAAGAAAAAAAAGAAAAACAACTGCAGATCTGTCAATTTAGCTTGAATTCTTGAAAAAAAAACTCAGAACAAAAATCAAACTATTTGTAAACATCAAGATTGAAGATAAAGTGAGTAATAGCCACTTTATTTGTCAAAGCCAAATCATTTCAAGTCAATGTAATTTTTTTCAGTGACAGGGTGAAGGATCTTGTAGGTGGAAGAGAGGGAGTGCGTCATCTTCAGCAAAGCTTTTGAAAATATCTCATATCCTCATAGGTGTGCTAGGGAAACATGAAAGAAATTACTAAGGTAAATGTAATACCATCTATAAAGTATATTTGGATATTACTTATCAGTATTTCACCTTCAAACTGAAAGTATGTATCAAGATGAAGTCTGCTAACTCCAGTAGACCTAGATATTTTTATCAAAAACTTATGCAGAATAATTCTATTAATTTTCAGTTGACCAAGCCAGAAGGGGCTTGATCATTTTTGGAAGGATCCACAATATGATTAAATTTAATTATATGATGTCCAGTTGAATAACTCTTATAATTCAAATCAGTAACTCTTTGCAACTCAGTAATCACTATGGGAAGACAGAATCCCCTTTGTTCTGGGAATTCTGAGCTATAGTAATAAAAGGAGAGTAAAGTCTCTCAGTCCAGATGGAAAAAAAATGGAATGAAGCCAGTTCAACTAATAACTTATATTTCTGTTAACAGCTCTCTTCTTCATTCTATCTTGCAGATAGGGTCAGAAAAAAAGATACTTTAAATTTAACTAGGGTAAGCTCCAAAGAGCCATATTATAAAATTATTTGTGTACCTTATGTATTCATAATTCATTTTTCCAAAGCCATCACGATTTAATTTATAGTAATATATGTGAGAAGAGAAGAGAAGAGAAGAGAAGAGAAGAGAAGAGAAGAGAAGAGAAGAGAAGAGAAGAGAAGAGAAGAGAAGAGAACCACAGACATAGCATAAATTATAGACTTATGAACTGATCTGTATCAAATTTCTATCACCACATTTACTTAACTTTTCTTCTTATTACCTGAAAACCACTCTAGCAATCAACCCAACCAACAAAAGATAAAATATTATAATTTTATTTTCCCTTCTAACTATGAAAATAGTGAATCACTAATAAACTCTTCCAAGGAGATTGGTAGTTTCAACTTTTTAACATAGATGTTTATCAGATCTTAACGTTCTTCCCCTTCTATTTTTGAAAGGCTGAAATTGTCCATAGAATTTGAATTTGAAATTGTCCAGTTCAGAATTAAAAAAAAAAAAGTCACAAAAGAGAGAAATCTTTAAAAAAAGAAGGTTGCAGTACAGTATTAGGAAGTGCAAAGATTCTCTTTTTAGCCAGAAATGACCAAACCCACGAAGAAAAATGAAAGAATGAGAAACAAGTATCTAGGCAACAATTCTGCAAAAAGGTCTGAACATCGGTACATAAGCAAGTCTGACAAAAGGTGAACAAATCCTTGGATATATAAAAAGGAATCCTTTATTTAGAAGACATGTAGTATCTCTTCTCCCTAGAAAAGCAACACTTGAATTTTGTATTAAATAAAAATACTGACCACTATGAAGAAAGAGTCCAATGAACAGCTCTGAAAATGGACAAACTCTGGCAAACATGACAAAGAATGAACTGACTTTGTTAGGTCTACAGAATACAAAAGGAGAAACGATAAGTTTTCATATCGATGTTTTAAGGATGTAGGAGATCATTAATTCTCAAAGCTCATAATGGATAGGAAGAGAAACAGTTTCATTTACAGCCTTTGATCCTCATAGAATGGCAAAGAGAGTTAAGGTGAGTTAAGGAATTGCTTACATAGGGAAATTTCAACAACTATATAATAGGACGTTTTTTGAAAGCTGGCATTTTTTTAGAAGCTTGGACATGTTGAAGAGCTAGTCAGAAAAGAACCTAATGAGGTTCAACAAGGGCAAATGTAGTGTCCTGCAACTGGGGAGGAAGAATGCCAGGCACCATTATAGGTTAGGGGTGAATCTGGTGGAAAGCACTTCAGAGGAGAAGGATCTGGGGGTCCTAGTAGATAGCAAGCTCTGTGTGAGCCAGCAATGTGCCCTTGTTGCCAAGAGGCCAATGGAATCCCAGGCTATATAAGAGTGTGGCCAGTAGGTTGAGGGAGGTAATTCTCCCTCTCTGCTCTGCACTGTTGAGGTCACAACTGGAATATTGCATCCAGTTCTGGGCTCCCCAGTTCAAGAGAGACAGGGAACTACTGGAAAGAGTCCAGCATAGGGCAACAAAGATGATTAAGGATAGGAGAATCTCCCTTATGAGGAAAGGCTGAGAGAGCTGGGACTCTAGCCTAGATAAGAGAAGGCTGAGAGGAGATCTGATTAAACCTTACAAGTATCTGAAGGGTGGGTTGAAGGAGGATGGAGCCAGACTCTTTTCAGTGGTTCCCAGTGACAGGATGAAGGGCAACAGGCACAATCCGACACAGAAGAAGTACCATTCAAAGATGAGATTCTTCTTTCCAGTGAGGGTGACAGAGCACTGGAACAGGCTGCCCGGGGAGTTTGTGGAGTTCACTTCTCTGGGGATCTTCAAGAGCTGCCTGGATGTAGTCCTGAGTAATATGCTGTAGGCAATCCTGATTTGATAGGGGAGTTGGACTAGATGATCTCTAGAGGTCTCTTCCAACTCTGACAATTCTGTGATTGCATGAAAAAATGTGTGTCAGGAATAGGTACTACTGATCTTTAGGTATAGGATTGTGAATAGGGACTAGATAATATCTCAAAGTCTTTTTTTACTCTTTTCAAATATCTTCTAAGCATACA
>VZRU01006265.1:294743-365520 GCA_013398155.1 Pedionomus torquatus
GAGAAGAGAAGAGAAGAGAAGAGAAGAGAAGAGAAGAGAAGAGAAGAGAAGAGAAGAGAAGAGAAGAGAACCACAGACATAGCATAAATTATAGACTTATGAACTGATCTGTATCAAATTTCTATCACCACATTTACTTAACTTTTCTTCTTATTACCTGAAAACCACTCTAGCAATCAACCCAACCAACAAAAGATAAAATATTATAATTTTATTTTCCCTTCTAACTATGAAAATAGTGAATCACTAATAAACTCTTCCAAGGAGATTGGTAGTTTCAACTTTTTAACATAGATGTTTATCAGATCTTAACGTTCTTCCCCTTCTATTTTTGAAAGGCTGAAATTGTCCATAGAATTTGAATTTGAAATTGTCCAGTTCAGAATTAAAAAAAAAAAAGTCACAAAAGAGAGAAATCTTTAAAAAAAGAAGGTTGCAGTACAGTATTAGGAAGTGCAAAGATTCTCTTTTTAGCCAGAAATGACCAAACCCACGAAGAAAAATGAAAGAATGAGAAACAAGTATCTAGGCAACAATTCTGCAAAAAGGTCTGAACATCGGTACATAAGCAAGTCTGACAAAAGGTGAACAAATCCTTGGATATATAAAAAGGAATCCTTTATTTAGAAGACATGTAGTATCTCTTCTCCCTAGAAAAGCAACACTTGAATTTTGTATTAAATAAAAATACTGACCACTATGAAGAAAGAGTCCAATGAACAGCTCTGAAAATGGACAAACTCTGGCAAACATGACAAAGAATGAACTGACTTTGTTAGGTCTACAGAATACAAAAGGAGAAACGATAAGTTTTCATATCGATGTTTTAAGGATGTAGGAGATCATTAATTCTCAAAGCTCATAATGGATAGGAAGAGAAACAGTTTCATTTACAGCCTTTGATCCTCATAGAATGGCAAAGAGAGTTAAGGTGAGTTAAGGAATTGCTTACATAGGGAAATTTCAACAACTATATAATAGGACGTTTTTTGAAAGCTGGCATTTTTTTAGAAGCTTGGACATGTTGAAGAGCTAGTCAGAAAAGAACCTAATGAGGTTCAACAAGGGCAAATGTAGTGTCCTGCAACTGGGGAGGAAGAATGCCAGGCACCATTATAGGTTAGGGGTGAATCTGGTGGAAAGCACTTCAGAGGAGAAGGATCTGGGGGTCCTAGTAGATAGCAAGCTCTGTGTGAGCCAGCAATGTGCCCTTGTTGCCAAGAGGCCAATGGAATCCCAGGCTATATAAGAGTGTGGCCAGTAGGTTGAGGGAGGTAATTCTCCCTCTCTGCTCTGCACTGTTGAGGTCACAACTGGAATATTGCATCCAGTTCTGGGCTCCCCAGTTCAAGAGAGACAGGGAACTACTGGAAAGAGTCCAGCATAGGGCAACAAAGATGATTAAGGATAGGAGAATCTCCCTTATGAGGAAAGGCTGAGAGAGCTGGGACTCTAGCCTAGATAAGAGAAGGCTGAGAGGAGATCTGATTAAACCTTACAAGTATCTGAAGGGTGGGTTGAAGGAGGATGGAGCCAGACTCTTTTCAGTGGTTCCCAGTGACAGGATGAAGGGCAACAGGCACAATCCGACACAGAAGAAGTACCATTCAAAGATGAGATTCTTCTTTCCAGTGAGGGTGACAGAGCACTGGAACAGGCTGCCCGGGGAGTTTGTGGAGTTCACTTCTCTGGGGATCTTCAAGAGCTGCCTGGATGTAGTCCTGAGTAATATGCTGTAGGCAATCCTGATTTGATAGGGGAGTTGGACTAGATGATCTCTAGAGGTCTCTTCCAACTCTGACAATTCTGTGATTGCATGAAAAAATGTGTGTCAGGAATAGGTACTACTGATCTTTAGGTATAGGATTGTGAATAGGGACTAGATAATATCTCAAAGTCTTTTTTTACTCTTTTCAAATATCTTCTAAGCATACAAAGTCTGTTTTACCTATTTGGGAACAACAGGGACCTGGACAAGATGCTGGGAACAAAACTTTTTCAGTTGAGAAACTCTGGCTATTAAATTGTATATTGGAGTATTTAGATGCATCCGAAGGCTCACTGCCTTCAAAAGTACTTCCATCAGACCAAGAATGATGACCAACTCACTGACCATGTGTCTCTGAGACAAATTATATTAAAGGAGAATTTATAATCATGAACCAGTCGCCCAAAAACCTTGAAAATATTCAATTTATATTGAATATATATATATATATAATATATATCCAGAAGTTTGTCCTGAAAAAGAGGCAAATAATATGGGCCATTAATGACATTTACAGGACATCACTAATATGTTTATTCCACATAAAAAATACTTGGATGCTAGAAAAATGGGGCTCACAGAAAAAAGGATTGTTTTTTGCTTATGAATAAAAGCTAGACATTGTATTCTTGGAACCAGTAAAATGGACACTTCTTTCCTATATCTGGCAGTAAATAATTTCATCTTTTTGTCCTTCTTACTTTTACATACCACCAAAGGACTCTTAAAATCCAGGGTAGAATCTCTCACACAGTCATACAAGCGTCAATTACAAAGACCTATTGCACAAAAAAACAGCAATATACACTACTTTGGGAAACACTTTGCTAGCTCTCAACTGCCAAACTCACTGACCACAAATTGAAATGTGTCCACACTGTCTCACTGCTCTATATTCATCATGACAATGACAGAAGGTCATTTGCTTATCACACTACCCTCCACTTAAAGAATAAAAGATATATGTTGTCTAAGGTACTGTAAGTGACTTCTATGAGTACTGAAAACCATACATTTTATTTGTTAGAATAGGTAAGGTCAGTTGGCTTGTGATATGTTGAGACTGTTTGATCACTGTCTTTCTGAATTATATATTAATATAAATTAAATCAATATTCATTATATTCATTATTTTTGATAATCCTCATAACTTTTTTATTCATTTCTGACTTTTCTAAATCAAATAATATGTTTGCTATATTTATCAATATGCACTTGTTAGTACTGGAATTGTTTTGGACTGCATTTCCTCATGTCTTGCTTCAGCTTTATTATCTACAATTTGACAGAGAAATTTCTGGGACACTTGAGAATTAGACCCTAAAAGCAGATCTTTATGTGTGAGACAGACACCCAAGTTCAGAGGAAGATATATAAGTCTCTAAGTAATCCGCTGTGGGAAGCTGATAAAAAAATAAAAACATCTTGTTCTCAGCACAGCTGATGATGTTTCTAAATAGGAAAATAAGTTATAATGAAAACAGGGAAACAATCTTCCTTTGGGATTCCTCTTCTCTTTAATAATTGCTGAAAAGAAGGTACCTTTTAGGCAATAAGTAGAGGAATCAGGAACACAGTACAAAAGAAAGAAAAACATTTCTGAAGGTGAATGTGAGTGATATTACCTAGAGACTTTTTCCACTCTTCACTCCAACCACCTCCACCTTCTTACTGACTCATGATCATTTTCATGGTTTAGGCAATTTGAAACCAAAATATCAAGAAGAGTTCTGTGTTTGCAATGGAAAGAATGACTGCTTTGAGACAGAGATTTCCCACAGATTGCAAAGACCATGGAGGTCATCAGAGGGCTGGTGGTCTTTGTGTCCATGAGAATATTGTAGGGTAGACAAGGAAGCACACTGCAGTGACAAATAAATGCAGATGAAAGGACTTGTAGGCAACATTTGAGTTGAGAGTGCTGAGGGTAGAGGACAGAGTACTGGGTCTGCTCTAATCATTGAAGCACAGGTTGGGTGTAGGGAGCTGTGAATGATGATCATCTAAATGGAGATATTGAGGTAAACTGTATTTTTCTTCCTCTTTCAATCACCTTTTCCTTACTTTGTATCCGAATTAATTTCCCACTCTAGTTTCAATGCTTCTTCTCCAAGTATTTGTTAGTGTTGTTCTGTTTCTTTTCCCTTTCCCTTTCCCCTCTTCTAGTGGATGGTTTCACATTACTATGTCTGAGTATCTTATTTTGTGTGTTCTTCTGCCAAAGTACCTCCTCTCCCACTTTTCATCATATTTACCCCCAAATCTAATTTTCACTGTTATCATCTAAAAGTCATTGCATTTTTTCTCCCTTTTCCTTTA
Organism: Pedionomus torquatus; assembly: GCA_013398155.1. NCBI lineage: Eukaryota > Metazoa > Chordata > Aves > Charadriiformes > Pedionomidae > Pedionomus > Pedionomus torquatus. The sequence goes on from VZRU01006265.1 coordinate 298,831, forward strand.
AGCTTTACTGCTGAATTTCAGCTGCACATGCCATGTACACATTATGATTGGTTTAGATGTGGTATTGGGGGACATGGTGTAGGGGAGAACTTTGTAGGGTGGGGCTGATGAACAGGCATGGTCCTCCTTGGACATTGGCCATCAAAGAAGGAGGGTTGACCCTCTGATCCCTAAGCTTTTATATGGGGCATGATGCGGATGGGATGGAATACCCTTGTTGGTCAGTTTTGGGTCACCTGTCCTGTCCACTCCTCCTTGCAGGTGGGACCCCTTTAGGCTTTTCTGCTTCCGACTGTCCAACAGAGCAAATGATTAAAATTACATGACCTTGGTTGTTATAGCAGTACCTATAAGAAAGGGCCTCTCTGCATACCATTCCTTGGTATAATCAGGTCTTATGACTGTGAGATTAAACAGTTCTGAGCAATGTGCTGTTAATTTCAGAGTTTAGTTAGAAGAGGCCTAGCTAAGAAAGTAAAATTGTAAAACAGAAAACAGCTTCATTTTACCTCAAACCAGGACAGTAGAGCAGACACAAAACTTAAGAAGACTTTAGTCATTCTGTACATACCTGCAACTTCTGAATGATTCTGCCTCTCCTTCATTTAAGTCTCTGTGAAGTCTTATTAAAGAATGCTCTTAAAAGTAACATTTTGCCTAGGAGATTATTTTAGTGATTTATATCTCACAACCATGCAGAAAGCCTTTTAAATTGGATTTATATCTAGTACACTATTATCAACAAAGATGTAAAGACAGATGTGTATGAAAGAAACAGAACTATGTATGTCAAATACATTTTATTCTACAGAATTTTGGGGTAATATTGCAAAATAATCCAGAGCTATATTGGAAGAATATAAATTAGTAGATCTCTGCAGAAAGTTGAAACAATATAAAGGCATCCATCATGAGAATGACTCAGATCTAGAAGCTCTCAATAAACTGATTGCCATTAATAGTTATGGCTCTGCACTGTACTAAAACATAATTTGACTTACAAGTACTGGGAGTAAAACCTATAGAAATTTCAAGGGAATTATTTTCAGAAAGTTCTATTTTACAGTAAGGAATCATCTCAAAAATTTCAGAAATTATACCAAAATGAAACCTATTGTGATTGAAAGTGATGTAGGGAAAGCAGATAAAAAATCTTCAGTGATATAGTTCAAAATTTCCAGTTTTCATACCAAAAGGGAAATGTTCTGGTTTACTAAAATTCAGCCAATATAGATTTTGAAAATCTATGCATGTAGGCAATAAAAAAAGTTATCACTTTCAATGCAGAATTAGATATTGCTTAAAAAAATAGAGTAGGAGTAAAAGAACCTCAAGAAGCAGAATAATTTCCTTCATGTATAGGATTAATACCTCAAATAATCTGAGGAAATATGAGTCAAAATAAACGCTATACATTGCTAGTAATATATGTGCTATTATTTAGGACATAGGTTGTACTTCCTCTAAAAAGTTTCTAATATAATGTACTGGCTTAAACGTTGTGGGCTTTGGGGGTTGGGGATTTTTTTGATGTTTTTTTTTTTATGTTTGTTGGGTTTGGTTTTGATTTATTTTTTTTTTAGAAAGAAACTTTTCATATAATTATATTTAGAAATAAAAAAGTTAGGAAATAAAGGAATGCCCATCATTTCCCTCTTCTCTAAGTATTTTTGACTGGAGAGTGTCAGTTACAATATTCAAATAATTACTTTTTTTAAATCAAATTTAGATTATAATGGATTCTTAAGAAAATGAAATAACATTAACATGCAACTTGAATCTGTAACTAACTAAATCAGAAAAAAAATTAAATTAATTAAAGCAGAAATTCCTTTTAATTATAATTATGCAAAGACTTGCTTCATCAAATGTTGTGGAGAGACAGGTAATAATGATTCTGAAGCCTGAATGTGTTATAAATCTTCACCTGCTTGCAAAAAAATTACAGAGGATCAATTGGATGAACCACAAAAGCACAGAATTATGTTTCTCTGAATTGTACTCTATGGGCATCATAATTTGTAATACTGTCCATATCTTCCAGTAATTGAAACCCTGCACAGAAAATAGGGTATTAAATAATGTCAACTATATATATAAGTTTTTATTCTTTGACTCAGAGATTTCCTGCTTCTTTGAGCCAAACTAGTTACAATGAACACTAGTAAATGAGAATTATTTAATAGGTCACTATGTAAGCAACTTAACTTCATGACAAATATATGCCTCCTAAAATTACAAAGTACTCTTTATATTATTTCTTACATTATTGTTGTTGTTATATTATTGCTATTATTATTATTATTAATCACTTTGATCCTGGTGCTACAACAAAAATCTGCAAAGCCTAATCATCTATGAACAAGCAACGTTTTACAAATTAGGGACTTAATGTGTTATAATACTAATATAAAAATGTTGTTAAAATATTTCTACTGCGATCCTATTCACAATCTATAGTCTTGTGAATAAAACCAGTTATTTTAATCTTAGTGCTTTTTTTAGATCCTAAGGGTTGCAGTTTTAAAAGCAATATGTGTAAGAACGCTCTTACTTCATAATGTGAGGTATGGCAACCATAATTAATAACCTCATCACATGACATCTAATTAACTACCAAAAAAACCCATTAAAGTGGGTACTACTGGGTGAAATTCAATCTTTAAGACCATTGACTTCAAGTGAAGTCATGGCCTTCTATCTTTTCCTTTAGATTACCTGTTGACTGAATAATGCATTACTTTGTAAAATTAATGGAATAATTTCAAAGTTGAATTTTTGCAGGTTCATTTACACATAACCCAAAAAGACATATGAATACACAGATACTACTATAAACAATAGTTTTCTTATTAATTTGAACCATCCTCATCCTGATGGACTTAGGAGTTCTTCAAAATTCAGTCTATTATAAAGCATCTTTATAATTCCCAAATTCTTCTTAACATATTCAGAATTCCAAAATGGCAGTGAACCAATTTCTGTTGGAAAATGTAATATTACCCAAAATGCTCCTGATCTATTAGAGCAAAGGGCTCCACTTTCTGTTCTTAAATTATGAGGTGATATCCAGTGTCTTAAAATGAGAAATGCTGGAAGAAATACCAAATAAAAAAAAAAAATATTCATTTTTAATTTTGCTTTTCTGTATTGTGCATAAAAGGTGTTGGGTTACAGACTGTAGAATTGGCAAGTGAATTGAAAAAAATTATGTAACAAACAAAACTGACAATTTAGACATTAAATCTGAGCTCCTCATTTTTATGTGAGATTATTAGCACTCAAGATATTAGAAATTTATTTCCAAAGAAACATCATTGAGAACAGGGGAAATATTCAAATGAGCAAACACATGAAAAACATAACTGTCCCTGATCTCTGTTTTTGTTCCTCAGAGTATTTAATTAACTAGCATCTCTCCTTTACTTTAAACTAGAATTTTCCTTAAACTAGCGCATCCCTGATGTAGAGAATATCATTAATATGCACATCTCTAGAGCTATAAATTTACAAACTGTTTATCTGAATGTAGCTTTCTATTCCTAAGTCTTAAAATAAGCACCTTTTTACTTATTTTTCTGTCATACTGGGAAAGATAGCTGTCTGACAGAACTTAGAAAATCTTCTTTTTGTTTGGCCAAGTTTACTCAGGCCTGTAGCAAATATGGTCTCTAATCTGAGCGCTCACTAGCTCATGACAATGAGCACAGAATTATATGGCTCAGGGTAGGCTCTAATGTTTTTTAGTCAGGGGGTTGCCCAGGGCATTTGCAATGTGCAGGCTCAACATGCTCCGTGCTCCTGCATGTTACAGGCTGGTGCTGGCATGTCCAGTGTGTGCAAAAACAAAAGGAAAGATTTTACCGCTGGTTATAGATTTCCAGTGGGGATAAATCTCACCAATCCCAAAGTATAAGCCACCACCCCATGTCTTTGCTTTCAAACTTTCCCCTCCTTCTATTTTTCAGTTTTTCTTCATACCTTCAGCATTATTCTGTCTTTAGTCACACGACAGTCAAATTTTCTGGCGCACAGGAAATTCCAACATTTCAAAACTTCTTTTTCTTCTCTATTAGACATCATGTCATTTCATATTAAGCACTAACACTGCTGGCATGTCATATTATATTAGAACACAATGCATTAGTTAAAATATTATGTTTCATTTACAGCATTATTTTATTTTTAATTATGGAAGACTGACTTAATATATATTGTTTGTATTAAATTTACATTATTTTAATATATTATTAAATGTATCAAATATACTACTTTGTTGTCATGCTCAGTGTCAAATGTGCCTCACCACAACAAACATAAGACATATCGTATTAAAAAAAAGTAAGATTGTATCATCTTCTAATTAGAATAAAAAGTTCAGACCCATCATTACTGAATTGTGACATGCTAATCACAAATCAACCAAAAGCTCATTGACAGAGTTATATTTTAATATGTTTGTTGGCAAAAAAATTACAACTACCTTTTGAAAATGGAGATTTGGGTTGATTATATAATGGAGACAAGATCCTGGGTTGATTATATAATGGAGACAAGATCCTTCATTCTGTAAAATGCCAGATTTTATTCTCAAAATCAAGACATAATTCCTGTTAAAAGGAAACAGACCCAGTACTGAGTACACACCAACATGAATACTCTTCATGTGAATATTCAGTCTCTGGTAAAGGACTTAATAGAAATTATATGCTTGAGCCACTACAGAGCTTCTGTTTAGGACACAGAAAAAACAGCTGAAATGCTGGTATTGGAAATATATCTTCAGTTTTGCTTGTCTACAAGAGGAAAAAGAGGCATGAAACTTGCCATTACTAACTCTAAATGTAACGAAGTTATGTAAAAACAAAGAAGACTAATTCATGAAAATAAAAAGAGAAACACCTTTGTATGTGATGTGGGCAGTGCATTGACAAATGGTTTCTAAACAAGATTAAAGTATCGCTCATTATATGATTCCAGAAAGATAAGAGATATTTAGTCTAGGAAACCACTTATTGGCAAGATCTTTTTTTGTAACTGCAAAACCTCTGTTTATGACAAAAGAAAACCATGGGAAACCAAACACTGTAAAGAAGTGGTTTCCTCATTGAGTCATGTGCTCTCCTCTTTGGTCTCCTTAGTCTGATTCAGCTTTTCAAAGATGACAGGCTACACTTTCATATAGTGGTAAGTAATATGACAGCTTTGAAATTCACAGCAATGTTCTACAGGGATATAGGTTGATGACAATTGCCTTTGACAGAGTCTTTTCACTGCTGCTTTGTCATTCTCTCTTACCCAGTGTGTAAGGTATATACCTTTCTATACATAACTTTTTTACATACATATATACTGTTCTTGACAGAAAACTTTTCCACATTTAATGAGGTGAATAATGGCCAAGAGAGTAAAGCAAATGCTCAAGAGTGTATTTCTTATATTTCTCACACAGAGTGAAGATGAATGCTAAAGAATCTGATGCAAATTTTCATTGTTCACAATAAACAAGGATTAATCACTGGCATCAAAGGAGCATTTATTGTTGTTTGTTTGCCATAATTTTAGAGTTAATCCCCTGCTGCTCCAGAAGTGTTGATAGATAAAACAGGCCAGAACTTATTAATAAATTCTCTTCTACAGGATCACATATATTTCATGATCTATCTCTGTACACCAAAACTCATTTTTGTTCCATCTATTTATTCATTCAGTTGATCAAGTGGCATTGGAAAATGAAAATAGTGTTGGAAGTGACTAAAATTTCAGAATTAGCTATGTTTACCATATTTATATTCTGTGCCACTGTATGCCACTAGATTTTTGAACTGCATGAGAAGTCAAAGAAATAAAAGGGATGTTACCAAATTTTATTCTCCAAGTATTTTCCCCTAAAATAGAGAAAAAATATCAAAACATTTTATAATTTTTCTCCATTAATTCCAGATTTTTAGCATTTCCAGATGAAATTTATGAGATGTTTTCAATTTTTTTTTTCTTTTTCCACAAAAGTAATCATTATCTTGGCTAAAATTACAAATAAATGTTCCAGAAATTCACAGAACTGTAAGAGGAACACCATAGTAATAAAATATTTTACTACGATGGTGCCATAAAAACTTTTATGATGAGTGGGTTCTGCTAGATCTGGAGTAGTAAATGGTAAATGTTATAGAAGATAGTATCAACTTATACAATTTGAGACAATAGGATTTATAGTATTTCTGAAGTCACAGCTTCTGGAGTCATGCTATGGTAAAAGAAACTCCACTGTCATGCAAAAAAAATCACCTTACCAGTCATATCTACATGTTAAAAATTTAAACCTAGAGACCAATAAAGAGATGAATATTGCAGAAAAATAAGAATAAATTAATGTTTATTTCTTTGTATAGAATAAAATAAAAAGAAAGGTAGTTTTGAGGTTGTAAAATCATGAGATTTACACTAGACTTGGCAGCACGAGACTTAAATCTAATAGTTGTTTAGCTTAATGCTCCATCTCCAACAGTGGATCATATCAGACTGTAATTACATTTTTATCTCTTTCAGGAAAGGATGGTTAGGTCTTATATACACTAAGGACAATTTTACAGTAAAATGAGTCTTAGAAGTTACCTGAACATAAATTGAATTAACAAGAGAAGGTTGCATCCCTGATGTATTAATTAATAAGATAATTTCCTCCATTGTGAAGGTGAAAATGCAGGAGAAGTGTATGCCCTATTAACCTTACTGGACAACATTGAACAATTACTTCTCAATCAAAAATAGAATATTGAAAGGACAAGTTACTGATTTTAAAGAAATATGCTGTTGTTCAAGAGATTTTCCATTAACTTAAGGTCTGTGCGCTGAAAATCAGACATTCTGTCTGGGAAAACTCACTTTCCAAGAAGAAAAGTATTTGTTAAAATTAGTGGTTTAATAAGAAAAAGAAGTGGTTCCATTTCAGGGATTACACAATGAAAATAATTTTTAAATACAGATATTTTTACCTGAGCTTCTTATTGTCAGATATCTCACAAATATCTCACCTTGGCTAAAGTTTCTGTCAAGAATTTTTAGAGAGTGAGTGATGTACAATTGCATTGAAGGAAGTACACAGATATCTTATTTATTTCTCATGTTTTATTCGTCCCAAAAGACACCCACCGCTTCAGCGGTTCATGAATGCAACCTGGGAAAATCCAAGCAAAATAGGCAATCACAGAGAGTACCATTATTTACAGGGTAACAATGTCAGCAGTACTGTTTGGGGTGAAGTGTTACATTCCTGGATAGGGAGACAACACTAAGGAATTGTGTGCTTACCAATGCTGTGATCTCCTACTATTGCTTCAGAGCAGTTTCCTCTCTTTGAGAAGGAAAATTGCATGCTGTCTCTACAGCAAGCCTATAAAATCGACAAGGACCTCCTTGTTGCAAAAAGTAGCAGCTCTGTTTGTGTGGAAGGCAATGAGCAAAAGGGCACACACTTGAGGAAGTAAACTTCCAAGGGTACACCTTAGGGTGTTAATATTTTTCTGTGGTTTTTTGTTTACTTTTGTTTTTCTACAGAATTCCATTGTTTTTCTTTCATGTTTTTCTTTCTTTTCCACAATGGTGGAACAGACTGAAGGTTTATCTAGTTCATGATCCTGTCTCTGACACTGTCTAACTTGGTGGCTATTTTCCTTTTTCATCCTGATCAGAATCATATTTTTGTAATTTATTGTCCACGCTTCTGTTCCTGAGGCTTTTCTTGACAGCACAGTGTGATAGCTAGCCAGGGAGGAAGTTATGATCATTCTATTATTCTGTTCAGTGAGAGGATGTTTCAGATGACATGGATTACCGAGCTTTCTGACTGTCCTTGAGCTCTCCTGCTGGAAGAAGTCCTTCAATATTTCATGTTTACTGGTTCAGTAGCCTTATTTTGTTTTCAGGAAATAGTATATATACTTGATGGAAGCTTGATATGCCCGATTTAAACTCACCTTAAGGATTTTTGTCAGAACCAGTATCTTTCAGCCAAGAAATGGATGATGCTGCTTCTTAATCTGCCATGAGGTGGCTGTTAAGTTTTCCAGAACTAACTAAATTCAATACACGCCAGCTCATCACAGTCTAAGGACTTAACAGTGTTTCTGTCACAGCCTCTGTGAAAAGTCACGCTGCTTTCAGCTTGTGCAGGATCAGCACTGAAGGGTATAAAACTACTTAAGTCTGTCCCATGGTGGAAAGTGAAGGGACACGAATCTACAGCCAAGTGTAGGGTACAGTGGGGAAAACCATTCCTTTTAGACCACATCTTGTTACCTTTTCAGTGTTGTCAACTAAAATTGAAGGTGTCTTAAAAGAAACATTAAATAATGTTTTATCATCTTGGTTGTTTGGGTTTTGAGCTTATTTCTTTTGGGAATGATTTTGGTAGCAATTGTCTCCGTCATTTTGCTGTTTTGTCACATTGATAGCCACAATTGTACAAGTCACAGTCTTAAAATCTTCCAAGTTCTAACTAACTAGATGTATTTTGCAAAATTGCCATAAAATTTCTCAAGAGCTACTTTAACAAAAATTTCTAGAACTCCCACCATAACGAAAAAAAATGGAACACAAGTCAAAACAGAGTTACAGAAAACAAGTAAGTTATTAGTGTAATTTTTTTTTTTTTTAATTATGACGATATTACTGATGTAAATAAATTTAATAATAAAGAATAAAATAGAACTAGCTATGCTGAGACAGTAAATCTGGTGTCTAAACCAATGGTTATCTATTGTAGGACCACAATATCCATTGGATGTTGGCTGGATTTACTTACTCAGCATTCTTTCTGCCCAGAAATGCTGATGGAGGATGTAATAAGCTACTTCAGAAAGCACAAATGCATGAAATATAATTCATTTGTGACCAATAAAACTGAAAAATATGTTCATTCAAAGATGAACTGCGAAAGATGTAAGACCGCTTATATACATTATGATGTGTGTTGATATACACTTTTATGTGGCTACCAATCAGCTTAACACAGAAGACCTTAACACAGAAACGACATGGATCTGTTGGAACGAGTCCAGTGGAGGGCCATGAAGATGAACATAAGGATGGAGCACCTCTCCTATGAAGACAGACTGAGAAAGCTGGGGTTGTTCAGGCTGGAGAAGAGAAGGCACTGGGGAGACCTTACAACAGCCTTCCAGTATCTGAAGGGAGCCTACAGGAGAGCTGGAGAGGGACTCTTTGTCAGGAAGTGTAGTGACAGGACAAGGGGTAATGGTTTTAAGTTGGAAGACAGGAGATTTACATTAGATACCATGACGGTGGTGAGACACTGGAACAGGTTGCCCAGAGGAACTGTGGATGCCCCATTCCTGGAAGTGTTCAAGGCCAGGCTGGATGGGGATTTGAGCAAGCTGGTCTAGTGGGAGATGTCCCTGCCCATGGCAGGGGGGTTGGAACTCAATGTTCTTTAAGGTCCCTTTCCATTCTAACCATGATTCTATGATCTGAGTATAACATTGTGTTGCATTCCCAAAAGTGTAAGACACTACCTTACCAATAAGATATGTAATTGTTCATTTAATTGATTTGAATACAGTGTTAACATTTATTTTAAACACACATTACTCTTGCTTCTATTGTCCATCCTCATAACGCAAGTGAGATCTTTCCTTAGAGTAAGAGAATTCAGCATTACACAAAACCTCTTTTGAGGTGATTTATAGATACAAAAGTATCTATAAATCTTGCAATTTATAGCAGGAAGACCTTTAGCAGTACTGCAATCAAGCATTTTATTCTGTTTATACTTCAGTTATTTACATATTCTGTTTGTACCGTTTCTATTAACCATACAGTAAGTGCTGTAGTTTCTGAACTACTCCAGTGCTATGTTTCACAACAAAAAAAAAAGTTTTAAGACTTTCTACTGATAATTCACTAAAATAGATTTAGGCTTTAACAAATTCAGATGAAGTTAAAACACTAGGTATTGAATGTGCAAAAAGATTTAAGCCCTATCAATAGTAGATATATAAGTTATATTTAAAATATCTTTTGTCATAATGAGCGAGAACATTTTCCCACAAAGACATTTTCCTTGTCTAAAAGATAATAAGTTTTAAGGTTCAAATTAAAATTATTGTAATAAAGATAACATAAACTGGTTTTTCTTTTTTTTTGAGCACTAAAAATACAGAAGGCAAAAGGTCTCTTCTCGAATACTGTAATTGAATAAGAAGTTACAGGTTGCAGTTTCCCTTTTATGTATTTCATGACCAACCCACTGCAAATCCTGTATGTAATCATCATTTTGGCTTTATTATATATTATATATATTTATTATATTTTATATATATATTTATCCAAAGTGGATTTTAACACATAACTGGCAACCCAGAATTTCTTTTTTTCTTAGTCACAGTTAGTTTATAGAATGACATGTCCTCACCGCATATTGGTTGGAATCCTTTACAAAGAGGACAAGTGAAATATATTTGTAAGTAGCATGGGATTATTAGATAAATTAAAAACAAAACAACAACAACAACAACAACAACAACAAAAACAAAAACAAAAAAACAAACAAAAAAAAAACAACAACAAAAAAAAACAAACAAACTTCTGTGGTAGTTGTTTCCTGGTCGGTAAATGTTTTTATGCACCTTGAGCGTGTTGGCAGTAGCCTATGAACACTTCTTTAGCTACAGAATTACAATTTGCTAATATGGAAAATACCTTTGCCAAACTCTGGGTACTTCAGTGCTTGTTTTTTTCTAGTTTACCATGCTGAGCATAACTAAATCTGAGCAGTTTTTTCTTTCTTCACTATTCATTGAGTTCTTATATATGTGAGAGCAAAATAAAGCCTTGAGCTGTTCAGTGACAGGTAGAGTCCTATGTGCATAAAAAATGTTACCCTATATTGGCTTGTTGGCCTTGCCTAGTACATACAATTCCTGATGTAATTGCATTGTTGTGTTACTGGTTGGAGATAAATAGCTTGTACCTACTTTGATGTATATAATTTGTAACATACTCATTTTACAGAAGATGTTCTTGATACTCTGGTCTGTATTTGATGAATAGGTTTGGACCATTTCATCTACCATCCCATTCTTCTTTTTGTTCTGAAAGAAAGAAGAAAAAATGTTCAGCAGTACCTTACATCCCTTAAACAAAAAGCAGAGGTCATAGCCAATAGTTAAGGCAGAGAATAAAATATCCTTACAGAGTAAACATCAAACTTTGATTACTCTCTGAATATTTTAGCTATACTTATTCAGCACCTGAAATACAACGAACTAAGTCTTGCTACAGAAATGTTAGATACTGTTTGTCTTTTTTTTTTCCTGCTGAAATGTGCATGCACACTTACATAGGGACGCACTTATGACTCAGATACATGCATTCTTAAAAGCAGAAGCATTTTTACAGAATTAGATAAGACTACTAAACATACAGCTGAGAAAAAGTGTTAACAGAAGAAAATAAGTTAAATTATTATTCACAGTAAACTTTGAACATTTCTAACTAGGAAATAGGAAAAAAAATAAGACCTACATTTAGCTAGACTTTCTTTTATGCTTTGAATAAATTATTCATCTTCTCAAGCAAAAGAATGTTAACCTTTCCTTGTAATACAATGTAAAGTTCACTTTGGGCTGAACTGTGGGGACAAACTATTTTTATGACTGAAGATTCACTTGCAATTCATATTTCTTCTTACATATTTCAAAAGAAGAAGAAAAACCCATGGGAACATGAGACTAACACAAATTCCAAATAACTTTGCCAGCATCTGAAATTTCCCCTTGAACGCATTGCTTAAAATTGTTTGGAACAACTGTGTTTTTTAGTATTTTTATTATACTTTAATTCCATGATTGTAATTAAATACTATATATTTTATGTTGCCCAGTGCTCACAGACTTCCTGTCTACTAGATAAATTGGCAGGTGCTCTTCTAGTTCTATGTATTTTTATTCATGTAATAAACTACTTAATTTATCTTTGGTCACATGTTTGAGAAACAAAATAATGTGACATTTAAGATTTCACATTTCTCTGTTTATAAATTTCCAGCAAGAGAAATGACAAACAACTGACTTCCTGCAGTAAGATAATGTGACAAATGTTAATAAGGATTAGAACTAAAAACAGCATGACTTTCAAATTAAATACTTTTCATTTGGTCATAGGGTAAAAGCTCTTTTCCAAAACGCTAGCAAATACTGTAAATATGGATACATTATATGAACAACTTCACAAAGGTGACACAATGGGTGGTAAGTTTTCATCTTTGTATTAGAAAATAAAATGGATTTTTACACCAAAACAATAGAGGAACCTTTGCTGAAAAAATGAGTTAGGGGGCAGAAAAGCTATTGAGGGATATAAAGGAGGACACTGCAGAGCTCATGTATTTAGGTGCCCGTCTGTCAGAGCAAAATGCAGAACAGAGAGTCAGGTCACAGATGCACCTGGACATCTTAGACAAGAACCAAAGAGATGGTCTCACCATGCTGATATTCACCAACAGCTAGACCAAAAGTAAAATATGACATAGGAAACCTTTAGTCATAGTTTTTGACACCTTCATAGAAGATTTACTTGAAACTACTCTAGTACTATGCAATTACCATGCTGCCTTTTCTATATTTCTGCTCAGCTATTCTATATATTAAACTATTAAATACATAAAGCAAGTATTATGTCAATCGCTGGAACTCTGTTCTTTGTACTGCCCCTGTGTAGGTATATCAAGGATGCAAAATTGCAGTAAGTCTTAAGTCTTAAACTTATTTCTGAATAACAACTCTTTCACCTTTCAAATGGTTTAGTGTATGCAATAATTCTGCTATCAGGCTCCCATCATTATGCATCTTATGACGTCAGCTTTATAACTGGAAAGAAAAATTTGAATAGCACCCATAAGTTGCAGGTCTCAAAATTTAGACAAATGTTCGAAATATGATTGTCTAGGCTCCATATGTTTATCTGCATTTTCTGCTGAGTGAAGACCTGAGGCTATCCTCAAAACCACTCACCTACATGCACCCAGCAAGCCAGCAAACTTGGTATGACCAGAGAACATATGGGATCTTTCATCGAGCGTCATACAAGTGTTTGCAGGCAGCCTGCAGGCAGCCCACAGGCTCTCAGTTAAACATCTTTGAGGACTACAACCAGAGGCAACTCTTAATAACAGGTACAGGCATAGCATCTATGTACTAATAAAGTCTTTCAATTCAGCTCTTGTAGTCTGGCTTGCAAATGGCTTTGGATTTGGATGTTTCTTGGCTGAGCTGGTGCTAGGATTTCCATGGGCCACCCCTTTGTGGCTAATTGAACATCTTCATATTAAGTTACACATATCCATGAACTGCTTAACCATGAGAACCTCCTGCTTTAAGAAAATTAAGATGAGTTACCTGAATGTGCCATTGGATTATTCTGAATACATATAGTTGTTCCAAACTCTTGCAGTACAGTAAGCCAGTTCATGCCAGTTTGAGCAATAAATTTCCTCGTTCCCCTACCTGAGGCTTATACAACATGAACTAGTAAACAGAGATCGTATTCATGCATCTGTAAAAAGAGCAATGAAGCAATTTAATGACAGAGTAGTTCCAGCCTGTCACATTACATATACCCATGTTCAATAGCATTTTTTGAAATAGATTTACTCATTGATTATGTGAGAGAAGAATACTGCCTTGTGCTCTTCTATCTCTTAGGTGGAAACATATCAATTAGTAAGATATCATTCATGTATTTCATGTAATGCATAGATACACTCACTTGCAGATTTTTTTTCATAAATCTTATTATTCTGGTTAAATTAATCTGTATAAAAAGGGCTGAACAGCCAAGTCTAACTGCTGTGCAGCCACAACTGATTAATTATATCATTCTGTGTCTTAGAAGCTAAAATAATTTATTGTCTTTCATAAATAATACAGAAATTATTGCTGTCTGCACAGAAGAAGAAACATGCTGTCTGTAAAGAATTAGTAAAAGTTCCTAACAGAGGAGTGCTAATTGATCTTTAAATTATTAATAGAATTGCTCTGGGTTCTTATCCTCCACAGGAGGGTTTTGTTTTGGTTTATTTTTTTTCTCCCAAGTAAAATAACTTCATCATTATTATGATTTTCTGAGAAGTAAATGTAGTTTTTGTTCTGAAAGAATGAGCCCATTAACATATGGATTTACACATATTTTAAGTTAAAACCTTGACTAATACATGAAATACAGAAATCAACAGAAGACTTATATGCTATTGTCATTTCATAGTCATTAGCACTATCAAGAAAGTGAGGATAAATCTGTCTGCGCACTTTTCTTGGCTAGGAAGCTACATTTTCATTGTCTTCCTCCATTATTCATTAAAGCCTTAAATAAAAGAAGTTCAGCTGATTAACAAGCTCTGTTAACCTTTGTCTATGTGCATGTTTTCCACGTGTTTTTTTGTCATGAGAACATTCCACTCATGGTTTGTATTTAACTATATTAATCTAGTAGGTAAGTTTTATCTCCAGTTCTGGATGTTGTAGTTTTTTAATCACTACGAAGATAATTATGTCTCTCCTGAAAATATCTTTAGGAATATTTCCTAGGCACAACATGAAGAAAGCAGTGCTTGACTTGAATTTGTGCTATTATGGCTTCCAGCTTAAGTTCTGCTGATGACATATATGGTGTATGCAAACCTATATGGTATATGACAGTATATTGTCATAAACCAGAATGAAACTCTGATCCAGGGCAATCACTTGCAATGAAACCTTTATTGTTCAAGACATATTGCCTAAGAAACTGTGATTACACTATTGACCAAGTTTTCCAAAGCAGGCACCCAAGTTACTTGTATGAAGTTTGAGCAAGTACAACTGCAGAAAATACAGGAACATACACAAAGGAATTAATAACATAATGAGGGGCAATAGGCACAAGCTGGGATATAGGAAGTTCCATTCAAAGATGAGAAAAAACTTCTTCTCAGAGCTGCCTGGATAGAGTCCTGAGTAAAGTGCTGTAGGCAATCCTGCTTTGGTAGGGGAGTTGGACTAGATGATCTCTAGAGGTCTCTTCCAACTCTGACAATTCTGTGATTCTGTGATAAGCGAACAGCAGCTTCAGTTCACAATTATCACAGCTCTTTTTGGGTGTACATTTTACCAATACAAAATAAGCACTCAAAAGATACAAGCAAATTCAAGCCCATATACTTGCTGTGGGTATCCCATTTGTTATCAGCCTAACCAGTGTAAAATCCTACTAGAACCATCCCTTTTTATCAAATTAATTTTCTTTCATTATTTAAGGTGAGAGAAAGTGTTTAGCTGACTACTGCAGTATAGACCGTGAAAGAAAAGAGCATATAAGAAGCATAAAGTCAGTGTTAGGGGTCTTCTGTGCCAGCTGGGAGCTAGCTTATGGGTTGTATTTCTATCACTAGGCATTAGGTCTGATCTAGGATTGAGCAGGTGGCTGGACTAAAAAACACGGGTAAGACAGGAAGAGAACAGAAATACACCTAATGGAAAAGAAAAACACTTGGTCAAAACATTCTCTACGTTTCCATTATTCTTTTCTTTCTCTTTAGGCTGCACTGAATGCAGTACTGTAATAAAGTTTCTATGGGCCAAAGGGAAGATTGGTTGTATTCATGAAATATTTTTGGGGGGGATTTCTTAATTAAAAAAGTCATATGGAAGTAAAGACATCCCCAGATAAGAAAGAGCTGAATGTTAGAAACCTGCTAAGGTGAACTATCTTGTATACTTGCTCTTATCTTCATCTTCTATCTGCTCATGGCCACTGAGATTAAACACCAGACTTCACTCAAGAGATTCAGTATGGTCATTGGGGTTTTATTATATATATCATCAAGATTTCTTGCTTGATGGTATTTATCATGCAGTTTATGACATTTTCAGACTCTGAATTTTTGTTTTAATATGTTCTCCCTAAAGTTATCTTTACAGTACAATGGGGTACAAAATTAGCCTAACATCAACAGTGTACAGGTGTACCAGCATGACTGAGAAAATAGGCTTTTTGGAGCAACCATAATTGTAAAACACAACCTTTGTGCCTATTACAACACCACAGCCCAACTGGAAAGCATAAGAACCATCTATGGAACAAAATTAATCCCCACTGGTGGCTGTACATAAGACACAGTAGGATAGTAGGACTGCCTTATGCCACATACAACATCTGGATGAACTGTGCACATTCACTTTAAGAGGCTGTTCCAGTGTATTTCCTAAAATAGCAATACAACCTGCTCCATCTTCATCATTCTTACTTTATAAGATGAATGTGGTATGTATTTGGGAACTTACACTCATGCCACTCTGCCTCCCCAAACGACCAGATAATCAGAGAAAAATTTATTATCTTTAACTTTCATTTCATGTATGTTTGAAGATTTATTTTCTTTCTTCTCATGCAAATACTCAACATATAAAATCATGGACTTAGAGACTTTTAAAAATTTCGGGGCTTGGCATTAGAACAATTCCCTTATTAGCTTTTGCTGCAATACAAGCATATGGAAATCTACAAGAACAGTAGACAGTCTGACATTGAGGGCTAGAGTGGGTCAATGTCAGCATTTGTCAGGTGGGTAGTTTTAGAAATTGCCATCAACACCCAGATGCAGTAGATGTTTTTTAAAAGGCAAATTACTTCACTAAAACCCAAATGTTGTTAATGACAGCAGCAAATAAAAAATGTGTTCACAGGAATATCTACAATCTGGTTTTCATTTAATGTGATATTTTTCTTTCCAGCTGATTTTTTTTTAATACACAAATGATTATTCTGAGTTTTAAAATTAACCTAGGTTCAGACATTTTTAACATAAAAAAAATTGTAATCAAGCTAACAGTTTGTGTTTCAAGCTGAAGTCAAATATAAGTTTAAACAGCCAATCCATGAATTTATTATTAAATGCAATTTTAAAGTCAGTGGTTCCAATCCTTCTCCTCTTTTGATGCTTACCCAGCATTCACGACTGCTGTTCTTGAGCTCTCCCTTCTACTCAGTCTCATTGGCTTCTTTCCTGGTTTTCAATGATCTGCCAAAATTTCTTTATAAAATTGATCAGGTGAGACCAGTTCTTATTCAAGCTTTTCTAAATCAGTCTCACTTTATTTAGAACCACAAATCTCTTCTGTTCCTTCACGCAAGTTGTCTAGTAAGAATTGTCATCTGGTTTATTTGAAAGATGCTTGATATTTAAAACCTGGATGACATGACTCAGCTCAGCTGAATACAGTGTTAAAAGCCCTTTAAGTTTATGGGTAAACCAGAAGTCAATGTGTATTTTATACTGGATTTCAGAAAATCCAGGGTCTTGCTGCAAGATTAGACAATGAGTTTGACGTGTGCTTTTCTCATTTTTGTCACTAACTCGAACCCTGTGATGGGATGCTCTAATTTACTCCATTTTTTTTGAGTCAGATTTTTAATTGCAGATTTTTAATTATATACTGAGTGGAATGAGACACCTAAATGATTCTGAAACACTACATACATCAGTATTTTTAGATGTATGCATATTCTTTTAAAACCACCCTTCTGTTCCTTTGTCTCTTTATCTGTAACACAAAAATCACATTATTCACGCACCTAGGTTAATATATTTTGGAATATTAATTGAACTATGTTTTACAAGCACAATTGTTTTTTCATTTATTATTTATGGAATTTCAAGATATGCAGCATGCAGATAATTCCAAAAATATTACACTATATATGACATTGGATAGATACTTGCTACAAACATATTAAAGTTTGGGCATTCCATCTGAGCACTGTGTGAAGGGAATCATTAACATGTAAATTTTGGAGTGGTTTTCTCACCTACTACTTCCATCTGGGACTCATGTTTTCAGATTCCAGCTACCCAAAACATTGCCTGAAACAGTCACAAATCTGTTGATGATGAGTCAGACAGTCATCTTTTGCTAGTCTACTTGGTGACTTTGAATTCTGAAGAAAAGGAGGATCAAGGCATTGTTGAAACACAGACAGCTATATTCCTTTTGGGGTTTATGAAAAGATTTTCAGAAAGATTTAACAGAAGGGATAATATGTTGCATGCTAATGTCTCCTACACATATCTAGGTGAGGATTGTTTCAGTTATACTAGCACAAGACCTTCTATGTCTGAACATTCCTCTTTTAATTTCTCCCAGATTTCCCCACTCGGGAAACACATGCAACTGGTCATTTTCTCTACTTTATTTTGGGAAGAACTGGAACCAAAAAAATGCAAGAGGCACTCTTCTTATGCTACTAAGCCTGTTTTTTCCTGTTTATGTGTCATGGATTTTGTTCATAATTTTGTTACATTTTCTCTCTGCTTGTGTTCATAGCAGGAGGGAACTTGGCTAAGAAATATTAGAGCAGCTTTGAGATTATTATTCTTCAGTGCTAAAAGTAAGATTGCTTCCTCATGTAACATTCCAGTATGCCTCTTTTGTGTGTTGCCTGTCACTATAATATATGCAGATTCAAGTCTGACTGCTATTTTTATACTTATAACTAGTCTAGTCATTTCTCCTTTTCTGTTATCCAGTTCACTCTCCTTCTATCTCCTATACTTTCATGGGAGAAAGGGGATAGCTTGTTTTCCTATTATGTTTTCACACAGAAAGACAGTCTTATATTGAAGAAATATTTTCCTAAGATCATAGAAACTGGGAAAGGAAAACACTTCTTAGATCATTTTGTTCATCTCTCTAGCAATATGTAACTGTTCCCTGCAGTATAATTTTTAGTTTTCTGTCACTTGAAGCTTTATACATCTAAAATAAGAAGACTTCAAACTGTTTCTCTTCAAAAAATATTGCATAACCTAATAAAGCTGCTTGCCAACATATTTTCCCTTCAACAGTCATGTAAAAATTTATCTTTCATTTTCTTTTTCTCTCTCTTTAAACTCATTTCATCAGACTGGATAGCTTCTCTAATGCTTGCTGATTATTTCTTCCAACTCTATAAAGATTTTCCTTCTCCCATTTGTAATTTTACATCAATGTGTACCTATATGTCTCATGGTTATTTTCATTATTCTAACACTCTGTAACCATGCCTGCAATCCTGCAGTTTCCCAATTCAGGTGTCAAAGGTTCGATTCAAAAATCCATTTCAAAGGACCCATTAAAAATGGGTCGAATATAAAATGCTAACTGACTAAAGGACTTCAGGGAGATGACAACAGGAAAGAGCATTGGCTCAGTTGCAGAAAACTCTGTCATGTCAAGAGACTCTATGTAAAATTTAATCTATTCAACTAGATTATTAACAGGAGTAAAACATGTTGATAGTTTATGATGATTTTGAAACAGGACAAATTGTATTGTATAATGAACTTGATAATTACTTTGAGGCAAAGCAAAAGCAATATAAAAGAGTTCTTTGAAGTTAATATCAAACTGAGAAACTGTCTTTTGCTTGAACTCTACTTGGCAAGATTGAACACAGAGTAGTATTTTATAGCTAACAGTTTTTAATGGAAGATAAATATAACCTAAGTCTAGGAACACAAACACTAGTGCTACTATTCAGCCTTGATTTATTTAATTTCAGAATGCCTTCCACTGCCACTACTAAAAATCTCACTTCAAGGTTTTTCTGTTGATGGTAGAAGCAATTCTAAGCAGCAAACTGAGTTTCAAGTGGAAAAGAAAAACAACTCCTTCCAACAATTAAAACAATGAAATATTTTTTATTGTTTTTGCATAAAAGAGAGATTTAACAAAAAAGAGTCTGGGAAAAGTTCTTTTTATTTTCTTTTACATTTCTATATAGTATGCCTGAATTTTTTTCTCTCTCAGTAAGTACTCATATGAAAAAAACACCTTTTTTTTTCATACAGCTTAAAAAAACAGAGAAAAAATTAACATTATCGTACTCCTAGACCAGTCATTATAATGAGGTTTTTAAGATATTTGTGCTAATCAGCTTTTCAACCTCAAACCAAGTAAACCAGAAGTTATGTCGACAGGAACCAGCTTGAAAAAATGTGAGAAGTTCTGACACCATCTTCCCCTGAAGATGACTGCATGCATCAAGGGCATTATGCCCAATTCTTGCCTTCATGAACCATAAAAATACATTGTACCAGCAGTTAAAATACTTTCCTTATCACTAGTGACTGAGACCACTACTGTTCACTAGAATGATAAATTAGAACAACATTTTCCCACTGTCTTTTCCTCGACCTTTAGCTTTTCAAATATGCCTCCTGGTGAGACCCCAGTCTTGGGAACATCCTGCACATGAACTGCTGTTCTTCCAAAGGCTCAGCATTTGACTGAGACTGATATTACATCTGGCAGAGCCCAGGATGGAAAATCAATGGAGGCTGGCACTTGATGCTTCCACTGATGAGCTTTAAGGGATGTCATTCCTTTGCCATTTTATGCCTTTAAGGTTTGCCTATATCTCTGCCTTTGTAGGACTCAACTCTTACTCAACAGTTTGCTCCACTGGTCCTTCAGACTTTCACAAAGACAGTCAACCAATACTTTTTCTTCATGTCACATGCAGACATCCTCTCTTCTTAACACACTGTAAAATCAATAGAGAGAGAGAGCTCTTTGGCAAAGTTTTACATCTGACCTTTAGTACTCTGTCTTTAATTTATATAAAGAAAAGGCAGTGCCTTTTGCTCTGTAAGCTTATACCAAAATGTTCTCATTTGAGCAAATACAGTTCCATTAGTATTAAAATGTTGCAAGCACTTGCTAAAAGTTTTTTTTCTCCTTATGAGAAAAAATGTTATGATAGTTTTAGCATAACTTTACTAGTATCATTTCAGAGAGACACCACAGAGTCGAGCCCTGGGGCTATGTTTTCCCACTGATTCACTAGATAAAATTTATTATGTTTTATTATGTTTACAAAATACATCAGCATGTTCATAAAGCTTTTTGTTTAAGAGAAATAAAAGAAACTTTGTGTTACCTAACATTGTATTTCTTCACAATTTTAATTTAAAGCAACTGTAGCAATAAAGAGGGAATGTATTTCTTTTTCAGCGTTTAAATACAAACTGGTGAAAGTAGGCTGTGCATACCAGACATGGGCTGCTCCTGCATGAATTAATAAAAACAAACTGAATTTTCATTCCCTCAACTCATGAATGGTACCAGTCTTACAGTGGGATCTCTATACCATTTTGTGCTTGAGAAAATATACAAATTAAAAGTCAGGCTGCAGGGGTGCACATTTTTTAAAGTAATTTCAAAGAAACTGTATCATAAGGGACTAGGTTATTGCCTTCTGTTTTAGAATTTTTGTTAATATCATATTTTATTTTAAGTGATTGACATCCAAGGCACAGTGAGGAAATGGTAATCAAATACTGAACCTATACATCATGATTCCACTTCCCTGGGGACTGAAAAGCCACCTGCAAAACCACAATAGCATTTCAAACATCCATTTTCCTTACAAAGACAGAATCAAAGTTCATTTGTATCAGGGCAAATTAAGAGTAGATCTTCTGATGTCTAAGACTTACACTACATAAAGTAAGACAATCTGTTTTTTTCTACTACTCCTATGCCACAACTTTGGTCATAGACTTTTGTGTATTTAACAGCTTTTCTAGCTCCTATAATGTAAGATATCTTCACTGATTAGTAAAGAAATGTGTCAAAATATTGGAAAATGAAAAGAGGACTCTGAGATCCTAATGACTAAGGAAGTTTATGGAAAAATATTTATTTCTTTTTCTTCTGAAAGTGAAATTTTTGTATATATCAATTGCCAGCTTAAAGACACTGAAGATCACTTGCAAAGAATACATATCTAGGCAGGGACAATGAGAGAGTTTGCACACTCCCTAATTCGTATGTGTTCCTGTGTTACAAGATCAGCCAGAATTCAGCTTGATTGAGCCCATATACACGGATATCATTTAAGTAAGGAAGTGTTTCTTAGGCATGTTAGGCACAGAGTGCCTCACTTGACTTAGTTTCTTCTCTGACCATTCTAAAAAGCAAAGAGCTAGGGATCACTCTGGGGCAGGGGCTTTAATTCTGCAGAGAAATGAGTGGGTCTCACCACACTGGAGGTTATGATTTAGATGCAGAAAAGGTTCAAGAAGCAAGTAAGATGAAGAGTAATCAGAAATTTTATGTTGTCCATATATCAAAAGCTTGAATAAAGATGGAGGTATGGTGCATTAGAAAAAAGTACTCTAAAGATACATTTATTGTAATAAATTGAACATTCCTGGGACTGCTGTCTGAGTTTGGGTCCACAGTTAGACTAACCACTCCAACCTCCATATCAATCATAACAATCTCTATGCATCATATTAACCCCCCAAATAGGCTGGTAATACTTGACTTTTCTATAAGTACTGTCCTACTCTAACTTGTAAAAGGTGGACAGAAATTGTTTGTAAGGATGCTGTCTGGCCTGAGCAACAAATATGTCAGTAACCATACCGGCAGTTCAGGTGAAGTGATTGGACAAAATAGGTATAAATTCTATCACATTCTTTTCCATGTAAACCTTATGGGTTTTTTTCTAGATCAGATTTCTTCCAATTTTCTGATCTTTCACCTCTTTCTATATGGAATCTTTTCTGTTTTCATCTTTACCTATAACAATACTCAGCCATTCCATCCAGTTCTACTCCATGTCCTTTAATTCCTTTATGTTTCATTTAAATCTCAACCAAGTGCAAACAGCTTGAAATTTTACTAAAAGCTTCCTTAAAACTTAAGAAAGACTGCTTTTGCCACTGACCTAGAAAACATTGCCTGGAATTATTCTCTAGCTGTGATACCTTGACTTAAAGAAGTTTTTAGAAGCAAAAGATGTCCAAGGCATAAATAGAAAGATTTATTTTTTAGGACAGTACTGTAAGGTATTATATGTCCTATGTTTCATCTTACATTGGGAGCTAATAACAAGTAGACATTTACCAGAACCATTCCATAAATTTATGGAGTGTTTGAAGAACATTCTATATGAAGTGTCAGAAATAGTACAACTATTGCAATAAAGGTAAATAGCGTGGTATGGAAAACATCCATTTTCTATTTGCTGAAGGCATTTGCATATATATAGCAATCAGAAAGAAGCTGTATTTTATGTATATCCTCAGAAGAACCTCAGTCCCACTATAGCACATGGGTTCTTTGTCATTAGCTTCAGGGGGGGGGCAAGATTTTAATGAAACATTCACTGTCTATCTTACCAGTGGAAAACAATGTATATATAATTGATTTTTAGGTGCATGTTAAAGTGTAAAGAATAGCAAATTCATAGAACTGTGGAGGTAAATGTCAGAAGGAATCATTAAACTAAATGTTGCATGTACTTCTAAACCCACGTTTTGAATCTATACAAGCGTTCTCTATAAGACTCTTGCAGGTTTATTTCACTTTCATATGGGAATGTAAGAAACCAGAGAGAACACAGAATGTCTGTCCTTGAAATATTTCAAAGCACAACTGAACAAGACTTTCAGCAGCCCAGTCTAACTTTTAACTTAATCTTGCTTAACCACCAGGGGTCCTTTCCAACCTTTTGGTATGGGTTTTTTAAAATTTATTGTTATTATTCTAATTCCAGTGTAGGCAATTTTCATATTTAATGAAATACAGCTGTTGAATTATCTACCATTTTTTAGAAGCTTATTTGCTTGTCTTAACTTTTTAAAATTAATCCCAGCAATATGGCTTTTCGACTAGGAGCACCAAAATGAAACCAAGATAGCAGTGGTGGAGGTATTCAAATGTATTCCTCATTTCTCATGTGATACTAACTATATCCACAGATGATGAACAATTTGTTGATGTGTGGCTACAGCAGAATCATCTCATTCCAGCAGGCAAAAAATATTCTTACAAGAGGAAAATGTAGTCATGGTCTAAGAAAATAAGAGAACACTGCTGGCTCACATTTCTAGAAAATATATATCCACAAATCAACAAAATCTTAAAAAATAAAGAAATTAAGGAAATTTTCATGCAAGATTTTTTCCTTTGTCAACTGGCAGACCTCCTCTAGGAGAGGTAGGTTTTGCCTAGGGTGAAGTTTGTCCTATGTGTTTGAAATGGCCCAGAAACAAGTGAAACCAGTGAGAGAATGAACACTGCACTGGGGACAGGCATCTTAAAGAAGAGATTTCCAAGTGCTATTATAGAAATCTAGGAACTCCTTTCCGTAATGATATGTCTTGCAACTGTTACCCATTTTCTTAACCTAGTTTGGGGTACCTTTTACTTTGTGAGCACTTTTTAACTTCAGCACTTCTGGCTGTGCCAAAAAAAAACCAAACAAACAATTACATATATGACAAGTTTCTTAATCTTTTTGAACCAAGAAAAAAGGTTATCCTGAGAAATAATTTCCCCCAGAGAATCAGGTGAGAAAACACTTCAAATGATCTTGCAGTATTGAGCTGCCACATTCCATTGCTGGAGATTTCTGTACATTAGAAGACTTCCCTGGTGTGTAAGAAGACCAGTGGTGTACACAGCAGGATGAAGGATTAAAAGCCACAGGGATATAACTGGAATAGAATTAGACATGGGAAAACTATATTTGGATAAGTTAGAAGGATAAATAATGGATTTTAAAGAAGGATTTTTTTTTTATCTGAACTTTTCAAAACCTTTGCAAAGTAGGTTTTCTAAATATTAAAGTTATACATTAGCTCAACACAGAAGAGATTGCTCTAATAAAAGTGGGTTTAGTAAAAGTAGTTTATAAAAAGTGCTCTAATTTATATAAGCAAAAAACAGCATCAGCAGGGCAAAAACATAGGTAAGCCTGACATATTATAATGTTGTCTCACCCCTTGCTTTTAGTCTGAACACCTGCTGTACTCACTGCCAGCATCATGTGTGCAGGAAAATAGGTTGTTTGCAATTGCTAGTTTTGATAATTTGACCAGGAAGTTACTCGTTTCTGTAACCTGGAGTATCTCACATTAATTGTCCTCTGTCAAATGTTTTGATTTAATAACATTGAAGGTGAACTTACAAAAATATTATAAAATACATTTATTTACATCATTTTATAATTTTTAAACAATAACACTGTATAATGATAATTGTTAGAATAAATTTTCTTAGTTTTCATTAGGATATGCATGCTACAATTCTTGTCAGGAAAAAAAAAAAAAGAATTTGATAAAACAGGAACATTTAAGGACCATGGGTTACGAAAAATTCTTAAACGTTTCTTACCAGATAGTTTTCCTTGCTTCGTTCTGATGACAAATATGAACCAATGTTGAGAACTGGCATCTTGTTGTTTTCAGACCACTTTCCAGCCTCCTTCAAATGGAACCAGGGCCCTCTGTCACGACTTCAGTGACACACCTCTGTGGAGTCTGCACGCTCTATTTAGCTGAAGTGGGAAAAGTACGTGGCTGAGAGGATAAGCAAGTCTCTGCTTGCAATTTAAAGCATAGGCTAGAGCAGGCCAAGGAAAAAGGATAAGACTGCATCAAGGTGGAGGCTGCAGTAATAGTCTGAGGGCAAGCACAAAGCAGCAAAGTTCAAAATTTAGGGGCAGAAAAGAGTTTGTGTTTGAGAGGTTTTTATTCCTTATCCTATAACTACTGAGTTTATGGCACATTTCTTGAAAGCACCCAGCATGTCTTACTGTCAAAGAAAGAAAATTTGATTAGGGAAACCACCATTGCAGACCAACCGACTGTCAGTAGATAAGGGACGACCTGTGGACGTGATCTATCTGGACTTCTGTAAGGCCTTTGACACGGTCCCCCACAATATCCTGTTTGACAAATTGGAGGGTTTGATGGGTGGATAAGGAACTGGCTGGATGGCCACTTCCAGAGGGTGGTGTTCAATGGCCTGAGATCCAGTTGGAGAGCAGCCACAAGTGGTGTCCCTCAAATGCACTATTAGTAAGTTTGCAGGTGACACCAAGCTGTGTGGTGGTGTTGATACACAAGAGGGAAAGGATGTCATCCAGAGACACCTGGATAAGCTGGAGAACGCAGATAAACCTCATGAGGTTCAACAAGAGAAAGTGCAGGGTTCTGCACCTGTGCCAGAACTATCCTCACTATCAATACAAACCAGGGGATGAGGTATTAGAAAGCAGCACTGAAGGATGCTTGAGGGTGCTGATGGGCGAAAGGCTAGACATGAGCAGGCAGTGCGTACTTGCAGCCCAGCAGGTCAATCACATTCTGGGCCGCCTCAAAAGATGTGTTGCCGGCAGATCCAGAGAGGTGATTCTGCCTCTTTGCTCTGCTCTGGTGAGACCCCACCTGGAGTACTGTGTGCAGCTCTGGAGCCCTCAATATAGGAAGGATATGGACCTGATGGAGCGGGTCCAGAGGAGGGCCATGAAGACGATCAAAGGGCTGGAGCACCTCGAAGATAGGCTGAGTGAACCGGGGCTTTTCAGCCTGGAGAAGAGGAGGCTCTGAGGAGACCTAATCGCAGCCTTTCAGTACCTGAAGGGGGCCTACAGGAAGGCTGGGGAGGGTCTATTTACAAAAACCCACAGTGATAAGACAAGGGGCAATGGACTTAATTTGGAGAAAAGCAGATTTGAGATTGGATATTA
Organism: Pedionomus torquatus; assembly: GCA_013398155.1. Taxonomy (NCBI): domain Eukaryota; kingdom Metazoa; phylum Chordata; class Aves; order Charadriiformes; family Pedionomidae; genus Pedionomus; species Pedionomus torquatus. The sequence goes on from VZRU01006265.1 coordinate 325,411, forward strand.
GAAACAAATTCTTCACTATGAGGGTGGTGGAGCACTGGAACAGATTACCCAGGGAGGTGGTTGAGGCCCCTTCCCTGGAGATATTCAAGGTGAGGTTCGATGAGGCCCTGGGCAACCAGGTCTATTTGGGGGTGTCCCTGCGACTCTGGGGAGGTTGGACTAGATGACCTTTGGAGGTCCCTTCTGGCCTGGATGATTCTATGATTCTAACTGGGCAATTCTCACCCTGCCATACCATTGGGTTAGTGCAACTCCATAAATTTCTTGTGCAATTTCCCTTACATACTGAACTTTAATTTTGTACTTCAGCAGATCCATCACCTGGATCAATACTGAGTCTTGTGTTTTGGGGTCATGGGAAAATACACCATCAGAAGGAGCTTCTCTGTTCTCTGACCAACAGCATCGGGCTAGTGGAGCAGAAAGGAACCTATGCCAGTATGATACATACATGCAGGAGAAGCAGGTTTACAGTTTGGGGGGGTGGGTGAGGAGCAGGTAAAGAGTTAATAGACACTCTGAATTTTTTGTCAAGTCATTTTTAAAAAGTTAGTACATTCTACAAAAGAGATTTCTCAGTGCTAGATATAGTGATTTTCTTCTTATCATTATATACTGTCCAGGTTTGATATGAATCTTAATAATTCTTAATTGCAAAAACTGCTCAAGGATCCTTGAATAATGGCTTCTGTGGAAATACAAATAATTAGTCAGAGATACATTCAATTAAAATAACTATCACTGGTGTCTGAATTGCTACAATGCCAACAAGCCCCAAGCAGAGACTGGCTTTTACTGAGGTGGCCTGTCTCCCTTTAGCAACTAGGGAGTGAGGAGCCAGCACATCTTTTTCAATTAATGAATGAAGTGAAAAGGGCAGAAATTATTACAAAGGTAGGAAGTGACTCATTTGTAAGACATCTGCAAGCGAGCTGTCACATTAGACCCAAAGACGAAACAGGATGAAGAAGAGAGTATTGCACCCAAAGAATAATGTAAAAAAAAAATTAAAAACTCAAGTCTCCAGGGCTGGGAATCTGCAGGAAACATAAGTGATGGTTTGTTCTTATGTTTTACTCAAGTTTTGTTCTGGAGAATAAAGTTGTGCCTCAAAGGAAATTCTCCCACTAGATTCTTTCAGGGCTTGGAAAGAAGTCTGGTTGCTATCACATTGATAAACTGATGCTTCCTAGGGCCTGTAAGGTGAAGCTCTCTAAAAACATAACTAATAAAGCCCATTTATTCTCTCCAAACCATACGACTTGGATTTACAAGTTATCCTTTATAGCTGATCTATTGAAGTACTTACACTGTCCAAAACAAACTTTCCCAGTTCCAGACAACTGTAAATATCCACTGAAAATAGAGCAGTCTTTTTTAAAACATTGATGCCAAGTTACATCACAGAAAATGTAGATAAAAGCCCACTAGTTCTAGACTAAACATATGCCAGCTATATTTTAAACGAAAAATTCATGTCAGCAAGTACAAATGGAGTGGATACTAATTATATGAGGTATTCATTACCCATAACGTTGCAGACTACACACATTCTTTTGGAAAAGCTGAAGCTATCTATAGCCTAAAATCTAACTCCAAAGAAAACTATTTGAAATAAGAGTATATTCTGTAGGTATGTACCTGGAACTAGTATGTTAAGAAAGGAGACATTTTATTGAAATAAGTTTGGAGAAAATGTAGACTATTATTTGATTTCTGCTTTTATATGCATTCTTCCATGCACAAGTATGGGTGTATTCATGAATATGTAAATTTTTAGCATTAGGTTGGATCCCACTGTGATGCTGGCACATAATTAGAAGCTCATCATTAATGATTTATGAGCTGCTGCCATGCTATTAGCATATAGAAATAAAACTACTGCAAATAACATTTGATTTATGTTTTGCCAGGGTTATTGCTAACAGTAGCCACACTGTTGAAGATCTAGAAGAAAAACATCAGGTCTTCCTTCTAAAAGGTGATGTTCATAAAACTCATAGGACATGGATACTTTCTAGAGGGGAAAAAAGAAAGGCACTGGTGAAGATGCAAAAAAATAAGGAGAAAGAGTTCCTTAGGTTAGAGACGCAATGTGGGGATGACATAACAGGTGCATTTAATAGTAATTCAAATGAAAAATCTGAGTAATGAAGTTCCAGAGAGAAGGAAAAAAAGAACACCAAACAACAGGAAAAAAAAAGGGGAAAAAAAAACCCACCAGTGAGTGCTATAAAACCAAATAGAAAAAAAAAATCCTACTTAGTACTGTCCAAATCTCTCCAAATAAAGCTTCAGTTTCAGTTGGGAATAGAGTACTTTATTTCACTTCTAAAGCTTTTTAATTACTTCTTTATCTATAAAGATAAAGATTCAGCCTGGGAAAGAAAAGGCTTGGAGAACCTAGTCATGTGTATAAATATTTAATGGCAGGGGATGAAGAGGGAGGCAAGCTTTTCTTTGTAGTGTCCATTGACAGAACAAGAGACAATAGAGAATTTAAAAAACATTAAATTTCACCTGCACACAAGAAAACAGGACTTTTAATGTAAGGATGGTCAAACACTGGCACAAACAGGATGTGAAATATCCTTCTGTGGACATATTCAAAAGCTGTGTGGATGTGGTCCTGGGTAACCTATTCTACCTGACCTTGCTTGAGCAGGAGGTTTGGACTGGATGATCTCAAGAGGTCCCTTAAATGATATTGTGATAGTTCCAGCTACTGACAGAAGCGAGCCTTGTGTGGAAAGGTGATATCTTTATTAGAATCCTAGAATCATAGAATTGTTTTGATTGGAAAAAAAAAAAAATCAAGATCATCAAGTCTAACCATTAACCTAGAACTGCAAGTTACCATTAAACCATGTTCTTCAGCACGACATCTGCACATCTTTTAAATACTTCTAGGGATGGCAATTCAACCACTCCCCTGGGACGCCTGTTCCAATGCTTGACAACCCTTTCAGTGAAGAAATTTTTCCTAATGTCCAATCTAAACCCACCCTGGCACAACTTGAGGCTGTTTCCTGTTGTTGTATCACCTGTGACTTGGAAGAACACCCACCTCACTACAGTCTCCTTTCAGGTAGTTGTAGAGAGCGAGAAGGTCTCCCCTCAGCCTCCTTTTCTCCAGGCTGAACAACCTTAACACTCTTAGTTTCTCCACTTAAGGCTTGTGGTCTAGACCTTTCACCAGCTTCATTGCCACTCTCTGGACTTGCTCCAGCACTTAAATGTCTTTTTTCTAGTGAGGGGCCCAGAATTGAACACAGTACTCAAGATGGAGCCTCAGCAGTGTCAAGTACAGAGGCACCATCACTTCCCTATTCCTGCTGGCTAAACCATTTCTGATACAGGCCAAGATGCTGCTAGCCTTTTGGTCATGTGGGCACATTGCTGGCTCATATTCAGCCAGATGCTGACCAACACCCCCCGGGTCCTTTTCCACTGGACAGCTCTCCAGCCATTCTTCCCTAAGCCTGTAGCGCTGCATGGGGTTGCGGTGACCCAAGTGAAGGACCCAGCACTTGGTCTGTTTGAACCTCATCCATTTAACTCCATCTACCACAGCTCCTTGGGCCTGACCATCCAGCAATTTTTTTACCCAAAGAAGTGTATACCCATCCAAGCCATGAGCAGCCGGTCTCCCCAGGAGAATGTTGTGTAAGAAAGCTGGAAAACACTCACTTTGGGCCCACATAACCTAAATAAAACCTAAGAAGCAGCAACAAAAAACTAATAGTTGCAGTCATACTGCCCTTGGTTTAATTGTCCTAATTGAGTAAACAGTAATAATATACAATATTGTGATGCATAATAATAAAACAGTAACTAATATTCACAAAACAGAGCAGCGATTAACAGAGAAAGAATACAACTACCACTAACTAGTTAACACTTGCACTGCTCAGTCATCTGATGATATATTTAGGCAAGTCTTATTATCGTGTTAACCAGTATTGCTAAATCAGCAAGAGTATGCAACTGAGATCTTCTGACCTTTCTACTCTTAGATTTAATCTTATATTAGTCTAAAAAAATAAGTGCATCTTAAAATGCAGTGCATTCAACTCTCTCTCTGTGAACTATGTGCAGTCTGGAATATGTGGTTTTCTTTAGGTTTCAAAGCCAACCTCTCAGTGCCTGAGAAACGTGCTCCTTTAAAAGAGTGATAACTGATAGCCCAGGTGACCATCTCTACACTGTGGAATGGCCAATCCAAATTTTATTTTCATTTGTGGCCCATTCTGACAAGACGAACACAAAGTAGCTGCTGCAAGAGAGTTGATCTCTGCCCAACTGCAGTCAAACTGATGTATGGGAGCAAGCTGTCTTGTTTACCAGGGACCAGATACAGTGAGAAAAAGTACATGAAGAAATTAAATTACAGAAGGCTGAACTGACCTTCAGAATGGTGAAAAATTACTCCCCACTGCACTAAGCCTCTGAGTTTCTGAGAAGAAGAAATAACTAATGGCAGAAGAACTTGCTACAAACGTGGGAGGGGAGCCAATTGAAAAAGCCGCATTTGTGGAGACTTGTTCTGAGGTCACTCCTCATTTAGCACAGAAGATAACTGATACAGAGTGTCAATGGGCAGAGGAGACATTTAGAAGCTGGCAATACCACCTCTTATCTCTCTGCTCTCAATCTATCTTGAGAAATAAGATTTCCCATAATGCAGTTCCAGAGGTAATAGTCTTCATTTTTAGGAATCTGGTTCCATGACACTTCCAAGTGATGGAGAGACAAGAAATCACAATGGACTTTTCCTTCATGATCAGCTATGTTCACACTATTGACGGTTTGTGTATGCATATCTATTACCTTGTTTTCTGCTCTTTTTCTCTCCCCCCTCTGCTTTCACTTTAGGTTCAATAATTTATCAACAGGAAGGAACAACTCAGTTGTTACAACAGCTGCAGGACACTGCCAACACTTCTGCAATCATTTATGGATGATCTGGCAACCAGTTCATGAGGCCAGTATCTTCCATAACTCTTCCCTGGCTGATGTCAGGCAAGCAAGCCATAATATACAGGGGACATGCAAGAGTTACACGGAACATTTCTGGGCTCTTAAATTTGATTGTCTTTCTGCTAACTTGTTACAATTTTGCCTGACCAAGCTTTGGCTCCTGCCACATTCTTTTAAACAATTGCCAGGCAGTCTGGAATCAGTGCAAGCTGCAGAATATTTGCAGTAGGCTACTCTGAAGTCCAAAAGAGCTTAATGGGATTCAACTAGCACACCATATGTTAGTTACTCTCATGTTAAAAAAGGGTCCTGGACACATTCATGTTACTAGTTTATATATTTAATAGCTACTGATAGTTAATATTTATTCAGATTTATATAACATACCCCACCAACTATATGATTATTGGAGTTATAGGTTCACAAGCAATACTGATTGTTTCCAGAGCTTCTTTCATAGAACATAAGAGCAGCTGAAGAAGTGAAAAGTATGGAAAATGGAGTGGTTTCAGTCCTCAACTTGCATCTGGTCTCTGCTTCCTCGCATGGGTCCTCTTTGCCGTGAGTATATTGCATGACCTGTGTGATAGAGAGGAGAATGAGTGTCAGAAGAGCAAATGTGGAGCCTATATGAAACTATGCCATGAATCACTGGTCATTCATTGAATTAGGAGAGCCAAACCATGAGAGAGATCCTAGCTGGCTAGCTGTCCAATCCCCTGACAGCTGCCTGCTATAAAGCAGAATCATGCATATGTTGGATGATGGCAATAAATCACAGTTCAGCATATTTTGTTCACAGTTGCAACTTTCTCTGACAGATCAAACCCTATAGCACCCAGGAAACTAGCATTGCATGATGACCCAGGCCCTCTAGCCCTCTAACCAGAATCTGTGAAGCACATGAAAATTCATTTACATACATTCCAGCTGCTTGGATCTTATAGTCCCTGAAAATCAAGGTTTAAAGCTGCTGGCAGTGAAGATCTTTCTTTTTCCAGAACAAGCCATTCTTACAGTGTTTCCACCCAGCCTTTTCTAAAGGGCCATACAATTTTAATTACAATGTGACTATTGAACAAGCAAACAGTGCAAGGATTTCCTGAAAGCTAAGTCAACAGTGTATTTCTGGACAGGAGTTTTTTCCTTGCTCGATGTACAGTAGAGTTTTAACTTGAATATCCTCAGTCTTGAGTTTAAGGGTATTCTGGGGTGGATGATGGATTTTTTTACAGCATCTTCTACTGGAGCTCTTCCACTGTGTATAAACATCAAAGCATAACTGTGGCTTTCAATTGTAATGAAGGAAGCTTCAGAAGAAGACAAGGGAAGGTTCTCCACTTATTTGAACATATGCACCAAATTCACAACCTCTTTCTACTACAATTTCTCTAATGTTGTACCTGAACTGTACCTTCCTTTTCTACTTTTTCCTGTCTTGTGACAAAGATCCAGTACATCCACTTCAAACAAGAAAAAATCTATTTTAAGCAGTCCCCAGTGGAAAAAAAACAAAACAAAACAAAACAAAACAAAACAAAACAAACAGGGGACTGAAAAAAAAGCAAAAGAGAAAAAAAAAAAGAAAAAAAAATCCCCAGGGAAGTAATAAGAAGTAACTCACTCAATCAGTTCTAAAGGAAGAAAAAGATGAGCATATCTGATTGCTCCTTGAAGCACCAGTAACATGGATACAAAATCAATTCAGCCAATACTGTACTACATTTTGTATATTGCTTATGGAAAGGGACAGTTCATGATTGTAGGAAAGTTGCTCTCCAGCCTCATATACATACAAATTGGAGGATGAAAAACTGGAGAGCAGCCCTGTAGAAACAGATCCAGGAGTTGAACTTGAGTCAACAGCATTTCCTGGCAGCTAAAAAGGCCAGCCATGAATACTGGCTTTTGGGCACCTCAATATAAGCAGGATATCAACCAGTTAGAGTGCATCCAGAGGAGGGCAGCAAAGATGATGAAAGGCCTTAAGGGCAAGACTGATAATGAGAGGCTGAGGTCTCTTGGTTCCTTCAGCTAGGAGAAGAGAAGGTTGAGGGGTGACCTCATCACAGTCTACAACTTCCTTCAGGAGGGAAGTGGAGAAGAAGGCTCTGATCTCTGCTCTCTGGTGATTAGCAATAGGACACAAGGAAATGGAATGAAACAACATCAGGGGAAGTTCGGATTGGACATTAGGAAAAAGTTCTTCACTGAGAGGGTTGTCGGTAACTGCAACAGGCTCCCCAGGGAAGTGGTCACAACATCGAGCCTGTCAGAGTTCGAGGAACATCCTGATGATGCTCTTACTCATATGTTTTACTTTTAGGTAGTCCTGCACAGAGCAGGGAGTTGGACTTGATGATCCTTATGGGTCTCTTCTTACTAGAGATATTCTATGATTTTATGATTGTATTCACATTATGTGGGATGTAGGTGAGACCACAAATAAAACTTATATGGAGACAAAGTTAGAAAATCAACATGCAGAGAAAGGGACAACTAGCTGGAAGCAAAGGATATCATGGGATCATTTCAAAAGCCCATTTATGCTATGAGAAAATGTAATCATTTACATTATCAATGTGGGCAGGTTCCGATTTCTAAGGACAAACTACCCTGCATAAAATCCTGATATGAATGATCTTTCATTTCACACACTGATAGTTTGAGAAAAATTTCTTGTATGTGATATGCAAAAAAATCTAATTTTCTGTTCTTTTCTTTTCTATTTCATTAAATGCAATATTTTACACACAGAAATCTTAATTGTAAATTGTTACAACAATGTGAAATTTTCTACTGACTTGCCCTTTTTGCTTTTCAGAAAAAGATTAATCTATGCTCTTGGGTGTAAAACCTCTCTGGGAATTCAAACTCAGCTGCACCCCTGTGAAATCTCTTCAGTGATCACAGAAAACAGCAACTGCATAGAAGACAGCAAACATAGAATCATCTTATTTCCCCAAAAGGAAGAACTTCAGCATGACAGTAGAAAAAGAAAGCTTTTTTAAAATATAAATGATAGAAGAGACATTAACACCACTGGAAATTATAGCAAAAACACAAAAAATATTGTTCTTATTTTGACTTTCAAACCAGCAGATTGTTTTTGTGGTATTTTTGTTTCTTTGAAATGGAAAAAATGAAAAACTTGAAACAGGAGCATCATCCAATTGAGAATGATGATAACATATGAATGGACTGAAGAATGGAAGATTTTGAGAAAGACAATAACATATTTGATCAGTACACATTTATTTAATGAGATGAATCCTTCCTGAAAAAAAAAAAAAAATTAATGCAGAAGAAACTGGTATTTGGCTTGCAATTTCTACAGGCTTTCAGTCTCTCTCCCAGTGAATTTAAGAATAGGTAAAAGAGGTGTTTTAGATAATATAACTTACAAAAAAAACAAATCTTCAGTGCTCCTAAGAACTATAAATTAGATTTGTTTTCTAGAATACATATCCTCTCCAGTCCTATTTTCACTTTTTTAGCAATCAGATTTACATCCCCCATCAAGTCATGTCTAAACACCTGTGCTGATGGTCTCAGTGGTAGCTAAAATTCAAAGCTTATACCATATATGATTCTGTGTACTATATATGCTAACTGATGGAATATTCTATTCAAGTTATCTTCTGCTCTTTCAGACATTACCGGACATCTTTGACTGAAGTCACACAAAAAATCACTTGTCTGACGAGTTGCAGGAATCCAGACTCTTTCAAGTAAAAACAAGACAAGAAAAATATTGTACAAACTTGCCCCATCTCAAGTAAATTTAATAAGAAAATTTACTATTTTTTTTTAAAATATCTGAAACTGCGTGGGAAAGGACAAAGAAGATGCCTTCCCTTTAATTTTCAGCCCCTCTATGATTCAGATGTAGTATGCCTAGTATGCCTTTGTAGCCTGGTATTACATGAAAAGATTAGTTTTATTCCCACGTCTCAAGGTTTTTCTCTCTTAGCTGAAGTATTCTCTTTTGTAACATGGAAAGTTTACTGATCTCAGAAGCATAAATAGCAAGTGCTACATTTTCTTTATGCTAGGATGAACCTTTTCAATATGTCAATCTGAGAAAAATTTCTTTATATTTATTGTTCAACATTAACACAAATGTGAGTGTATTCCTAAGGTTAACACCAGCTACAACCAAGAGTACAAAGCTAAAGAAACCTATTCCGTTTTTGATTCTCCACAATCTAGCTGCCCTAAAACAAAGCCTTTCACTACTACATGAACTTCATTTATGACACAATTAAAATTTTGTATAATTGATTTCCTCTATCAGTGCAACTGTGATTTTCCCTTCCAAAGAAAATCTTAAACAATGGCAAGCACTATACTAGAAATTAAACCTCCCTGTGTTTGGTTGGATGCTATGTCTAATTCATGAAAAAAACAAGCAGATATGCTTGACAATAAAGCTTTGTATTGATATGTAGTAACTACATATAGCCTCAAAACATGGAAGTCTTTGAAGTATATCAGGGTCTTTCAATTGTAAAACAAAGAAGTAGCTGAATCCCTCTTCTCTTTTCTGGCAAGTTCCCAGGGAGAAAGTCTGCTGTCCTGCAAACTCACAAATGTGCACTCATAGTATGTAAAATCCTGATTATCATATTTCTTATAAAAATCTTTGAGGGTTTGTACATTTTAAAGTTAGAAGTCCTGCTAAAGACCTACCTGTTCAGTACTCATCAGAACAGGAACAGATAATTTCAGACAAAAGAGGATCTTAAGATCTCTCTACAGTTCTGAGTCAGGCTACCCAGTCCTAGGCAAGGAGGTGACTTCAGACACATTTCTTTGCCTATAGGCAAGCTCTTGGTTTTGTTGGCTGCTTAAATCATTTTCTAAGACTCTTAACTTTTCCCTCACACAGAATAGAGCACTTAGGTAATGGGAGACATGAAAATAAAGACAGTGACACCTAAGGCTACTAACCATACATTCTTTTGCTAGTACTGACAGCATATAGATTTAGACATAATAATGGGCAAACTACATAATTCTCTTCCTAAATTTCTTCCTACTGCAAGGCATTTCTCTCCAGCTAGATCCTCCGGGATATTGTCCAGAATTATTATTTCTCTTCTGAAGTATGGTAAGTATTTTGCTTATCTTTATCAGCTTTATTTGACTCTGGATAGTCCTGCAGTCAGAAACAAGTCAGTATGGTCTTTCTTTTCCAGTCTTTTTTTGTTGTAGTCTTCGTGGGAATCTCTGCTTTCCTCAGTCCCTGTAGCAACACAGAATTCCAGTATGAAACCACTAGAGAAATTCTGTTCTAAATACTAGCCCCATGGAAAGAGGGAAACAACTGTAACTTTCTTTTTGCATAAGTAGATCATAGTGAAGAAACTTCAGTGACACTTTCAAAAACAGACTTCCAAGAGGGAAGCTCTGGTTCTTGTCTAAAGTATAAGATGTAAAATTATAGGACATATTTGTTTCTGTCTGTGTAGACAGCTTCTTCAGGCACAGGAATGTGATTATCTGTGTTGTCAAATTGTTAGCACTGTCCCTTGTATTGGCACAGAGCAACTGTTTTTTATTGAAAAATTCACAGGAACTGTTTAAGAGTTTGCTAATACAGATGCTGTTTCCCAGACATAATAGCTCAAAAATTCATAAGTTATTCAGATTCTTTAAATATTCACTGTGGGGTTTATTTATTTTACATTTCTTCCACAGTCATAGGATATCTTTTCCAGGAAGAAGGTTGGCCCATCACTTGGGTTTTTCAGGAAAGTTAGGGCTAAAGGCCAGAGAAAATTATGCAACAGAGATCAGATGCCTTGGGATGTGTTTCTGTGTCACTCCTTCTATACGACCATAGGCACAGATTGGTGTGCATGGAAGAACACAACAGCTAATGGCCCTGAACATTATTGTATGAATATATAATGACTCAGATTTTTGCTTTATTACTTTAAACAAAAACTAATTGTTGTTATAATCTTCAATCCCTGAATCACTTCCACTGGGATTGTCCATATTCGTCTCCAGCCCTTGCTGTCAACACCGAATCCCAGACCTAGCCAAATATGTGTTGCCAGCAGATCCAGAGAGGTGATTCTGCCTCTTTGCTCTGCTCTGGTGAGACCCCACCTGGAGTACTGTGTGCAGGTCTGGAGCCCTCAATAAAGGAAGGATATGGACCTGATGGAGCGGGTCCAGAGGAGGGCCACAAAGATGATCAAAGGGCTGAAGCCCCTCTGCTATGAAGATAGGCTGAGGGAACTGGGGCTGTTCAGCCTGGAGAAGAGGAGACCTAATCGCAGCCTTTCAGTACCTGAAGGGGGCCTACAGGAAGGCTGGGGAGGGTCTGTTCACAAAGGCCTGCTGCGATAGCAAGAGGGGCAATAGACTTAATTTGGAGAAAAGCAGATTTGAGATTGGATATTAGAAACAAATTCTTCACTATGAGGGTGGTGGAGCACTGGAACAGGTTACCCAGGGAGGTGGTTGAGGCCCCTTCCCTGGAGATATTCAAGGTGAGGTTCAATGAGGCCCTGGGCAACCAGGTCTATTTGGGGGTGACCCTGCGACTCTGGGGAGGTTGGACTAGATGACCTTTGGAGGTCCCCTGCAGCTTGATTCTAAATATGATTCTAAATATAAAGTTATAGGTGTCATTCCATATATGAGTGTATGTCCCACCCACTTAGATTTTGTCTAACTGAGATTTTGACAGTTTAACAGAATTTAAACCATATTATGTTATTGCCATATAGAGATTCTATTATATAATACATTTCTGGACATATTAAGAAAGTATTATTTGTTTTTATGCAGAAATCTATCCAGACAGCTTATTTATTTTTCTCATGTCCAATATTACAGCAGTTTCAGTAGATTAGAGTAGCTTCAGTACTTTGGGGAACTCATTATTTCATTTTGAATTTTTGGTTGGTATAGTTTAATTATACCTAGGATCATGATGCATAATCACTGTCAAATCAGGAGCACAGCTGTCGAACTGCTCCCTACACAACTGGCCTGTGGAAAATATTATATAAATAAAATGTGGAAATTTTATTGTAAACGTTGTTTTGCTAAATTGTTTTTAAATTGTGAGTTATAGATTAGAGTAACAAGGTCTTTACTTTTCTTAAGTATAATATTGAGCAGTCCACTGTCTTATATATATTTATACATTTTGCTGTCATACAAACACCTCCAGGAACCCTGGATATTGATGGATAGTTTAGAACATAGATGAGTGAATGGCTTGTTCTGAATAATTTATCTAAATCATTTTCTTATGGCATATCGGTGAGCAGATTGCAGTTCTTTCAAGTGTATTCATATTCAGAATTAAAATAGCTTCTTTAAAAAAAAGTTGTTAGTTCTATGGACTGAATATGAATTGTTTTTATGGAGTATTCATGTGTTGGATGCCTTGATCAGCAAAAGCATGTGGTATTGTTCTTATTTCCTGATTGGATAAACATCTACTTTGCAGGTCTTCTGCAAATCTTCACACATGCAAATGTAAATTTAGATTTCAGGTTGTTTTTGTAGATGTGACCTTGTATTCTCTGCTTGCAAACATTTAGGTCAGAAAAAAAAATAATTTGTACTGGCTTTAATAAAAAGAAACACAAAGTAAAAAATGTGACTAACAGGAATGTGCAAAAAAAAGCCTATCAGATAGTCACAGAAAATATTTTTTATTATCTTCCTTGATCTAATTTATAAACATTTAATTGCTATTATTTTCTTTCTTTTTCTTTTTCAGTAATTTATGAAATAAGGTCTGCTGTCAGTTCTTATTATGACTCTTCTCTCTCCTCTGTTTATTGAAATATCTAAAGCTGTTTTTTTCTGTGCTAAATAATTACATGTCCTTTTAGTGACATTTAAAAATCAATAAAGCATAATGCTTAAAGGAAAAGTCAAAGCATGAATTTTTCATGACCAGATTAATCTATAATCTGATTATTCTGAATATGACTATTTTACAAGCATGTGTAACTAACTGAAAGGTAATCTGTACAATCTTCCACATTTCTTCTTCTCAAGAACAAAAATATGTATGGCCTATGCCTTATTCACATTCTGAATTCTGAAAAGAATTAATTTACTACCTACCTAAAACTGCCTGGTGACATTGTTCAGATTAGGGACCTGTAAAAATGTACTACAACTTTTGTACAGTCCAACTTTCTCTAGCAAAATGAGACTGCTGCCTGGTCTTGACATATTCATTAGACTAGGAGATCTCCCAGTTAATGTGAACTTGTAGTCTGAGACATGAAGCTAGGGAATTTTACTATCAATATGCATGTAACAACATCATTACAATTACTAATAGTATTATCAGTGTTAGTAACAGAAATAATGATATTACGTTTACAGCTATGGAATCATCAGGTTTCATTTTTTAATCCATCAAAATAAGATAAATTAGGACACAGTCACTGCCTCTGACTAGCGGTTAGACAGAAGTTGAAGGAGACTATATGGCTATGAAGGCATTCTTGCAATATCACTGGGAACTGAGCTCCTAAACTACCTCCCCTTTCTTTCCCTGTGCAAATTTGTAAAAGGAAAAAAAAGTTTGATAATAGATAGGAAAGAAAACAAAAGCAGATAAAGATCAGAAAATAATTAAAGTCAGAGGTGTGAGGAGAATATAATTCTTCACATTTTTAAGTCCTCTGTGCTACCTACTGGCCCATGATACTCTTGTAGATCTTTCCACACAAATCTCTGAGGCAGCAGGAGGAAACCTCAGGACAACTATCCAGAAGGAATCCTATTTTTGTTTGACAGTTTTTGACAGAAAGCCAACCCCACTTCAGCCTCCCTCATGAATAAATATATAGATATAATCCTTTAAATTTAAATAACATTTCCATCTCCAAATGCTTGTCAAACACTAGATGCTTACATTGCACAACAGTCTTAGAGATCATTCAAGCAGCAAGAAATATCTCATTGCTCTTTCAGCTTCCACTGAACTCAAAGTTGGGTGATCCAGTTCAAAGGTTCCTAGACCTTTCTGCAAGAACTACCCAGATAATTTGCCATCCACTAGCACATTAAGTATTGCATACTTTCAAATGAGTGAGGTGCTAATTAAAAACATTTTAATGTGATGCTAAAGTTTTATAGGAAAAGCAGAAGCTTGAAAACAGGTTACAGTAGCCATTTATTATGGTATATTTTTATCTCTTTCTAACAGTCTTCCGGTTGACATAACATGAGAAATGCAATGTGTTGTCTGTGCTTATCCGAACTGTTTGAACTTCTCAGTCCCTGTCCATTTCCTTGGTCTACATGGTCTGATAGTCAATGACAGATCAAGCTTAGTCACCTCTGAGTATAACTCATAAACACTTTGGGGAAAGGAACAGGTGATCGAAAATCACAGACATTTGTCAAATTAACTATGATTTACTGGCTAACTGGTGAATCCCTCAAGGAAAAAAGAAACTGGTTTAGTCATGTAAAATATCTCCTACAAAAAAATATCAGACAAAATGTATAAATGGGCTTTACAGTTTTCTCCTGTGATGTATATTATATTCGTTGACTATATCAAAGGAAGCATAGAAGGATATTACTTTTTTTTGTTTGTTTGTTTACAAAATTGTATTTTTTCAGTTTAATCAACACCTATTTTGTATTTTCAAAGAAAAATATTCTTTCACATGGATAAGTAAGATTTTTTTGTATTTCTATTAAAAGTAATGGGAGTTATTTAACCAATGATTTTGTACATATTAGAATATCAAGAGGGCAATAAATTAACAGTTTTTAAAGCCAGTAGACATGTTGTTTCACTTACTGTGATATTTACCTTACGATCTCTTTTCATTAGGCTTCAGTAGAGTCTGTGAGTAACTTATTTATTAGAAAAGTACTTCTGTACTTGAAATATATTTCAAGTACTTTTAGAAAAATCTTAATTTCCCAACCAGCTTTTACAATAGTAATGAAGCCTAAATCTGCTATCAGACACCACTGAAAAAAAAAAGGTAGTAATACATGGAATGAAATATGTAATAAAACCATCACAGTTTATACTTAGTTGTTCAATTATATTAATCCAAGAATGAGATTTCTCCACCAAGCTTCCTTTCCTTTGCTTAGTCGCATTTCACACTTTTCTGAGACAAGGCTGCTAGAATATTCTGAGGCTGGATTTTTAGAAATTAGAAATAAATAGTGTTTCATTAAGTAGAGGTAGTACAGAAGAAGGAATTAAAAATTGAAATGAGCAGTTAACTGCAGATGGGACATGATCCCATATAAATGAGTATTTTTTTTTCTTTGATTTCTGCATTTTTACCACAGGAATATCATAAATATGGCCAGAGCTCCTACCCTCAAATAATCCTTTTAGCTGTATGAAGTTCTTTCCAGATTCAAGCCTGATAAATTCAGCATCTTAGTTATTCCCCAGAGGAGCAGTTAGAAGGAAGTATAAATACAGCTTTCTTAGCATCTTAATCCAGTTTCCCTCCTAATTCACATATAGGTTCCTGCAGGGAATTACAGCTTCCCAATTCACCTTTTAGAGCTTCTCCATAGGCAATAGTAGAGTGCACAAGTCTGCCTGTCTACTTCTATGGCATATATTAATAGGACATTAGAAGACTTCCCCAAACAAGCATTCTTTTCAAGGTATAGTTTAATAGTCTACAGATAATGGACTTTTATTATTAGCCACTTGCACTACATATGCTTAATGATAACTGCCCACATGAAAACTCCAGAAAGGAGAAAATTAAAAAAGTAAAATTTCTTTGCCCTAGCTCTCTACTGTTTCAGGCATATAAGTGATCATTTTGGCTTCCATCAATAAAAAGATAATGAGAAGAAAATGAGGTCTGGATTTGTTTTCAGTAAGATTGACGAATACTATGCATAATCCCATGGCTTTAAATGTCCTGAACTGTTCCAGGGATAGTGAAGTTTCCTCTCAGGTCTGGTGCCATAGAGATTTTTGGCCCCCTACCTATTCTTTCATATAGACAGCCCATGGTTCTCCACCACTTTTTTCCATTTGGTTAAGTCATAGCTTTCATGTCTCAACTTTACCTGCAGCTGATCATATGAAAATAAAGAAAGAAAATCTATTAATTGTCTGAGTTGAAAAATGTCCCCCAATAAATGTTACTAAAGGGAGGAATTAAAAAGAACAACATCAAATCTTAATGCAGAAAATTCCTGCTGAGCTAAGAATTTTGTGAGTATTCACATATTCTCAGCTGTGTTGAGGATGGGCCAAAGACTATCTCAGGGTACCACCACTACTGTTTAATCCTTTCTACATGGTTAAGTGAATGGCTCCTCTCCTAATTTTGAAACTCTTCCCAATGTAATTATTTTAACAAAAATGACGATTCAGCCTTTGGAATTTCTTCAGCAAATCCTTTTCTAATATTATTTATTATTGCACTTACTGCAGCATGTAATTTCAATGACAAGTGTATTCCAATAATGTAATTAGATACTACTAAGCAATTGTGTTTATGTGGCTGCTTTTTCAAGATCTCTTGCAAGTAAAATGCATGTCTCAGGAAACTATTTTGGTAACAAGATAATACTATTCCTTCACATAGTTTTATTTCCACTTCCAATTAATTCAAATTAAATCCTCAAATTTCAGCAACTGAACTAAAATTTTTCTTACCAGATGTGTGCCTCAGTCTAAATTTGACAAAATTCACACAAACTAGCTCAACTCTACCCAAAACTGAAGTGTGGGAAAAAAATTGTTTCCCCGTGTTTAGAAATCATCTGGTGTCTATATCTCTTAATGTCAGAAGCACACCAAACAATGGAACACAAGATGTTTTACTGGAGATGTGAAGCACATCCCTTTGCTTCCCCAGTGAAAAATAAACCCACAGGGCTATGAACCCTTCTAAAACTCATGACTCACATATTATCAGATAATTACTTTGACTCATAGGCTATGTGTTATGTACACTGTCTGAGACTGGGTAAGTACTTCCATCTAAGCCTCTTTATAATGGGATATATGGGAGACCCAGCTCCATAGATGCAAGTTTTCTACTGCCTTAGGCTGAAGTCAGCACTGAACTTCAGACTAACCTAAGAATTGACACTTTCCCACATTGGGCTCATGATCCAAACACTCATAATACCCCTTAGTGACGCTAAACTTAGGAGATGTGGCACAGGTAGTGGCAAGCCAGTGGCAGAGCTTGAACCTGCACTTGGGAGTCTCTGTCATTAACCACTGTAAGCATAAAATCAGCTTTTCATGCTCTCTAAGCCATAGATGGCTCTTTCTTGCAAACTTAGCTTCTTATTTTTTTCTTTCATCTGCATAGGTAAATAAATCTGAAAGGACTCTGCTATTGGAGGTCAAATAAAGCAGCCATATGGGTTCCTGGTTTGTACTGGAAATCCACTGCTTCACACAGAGTCCAAAATATGGAAGGTTTTGTGACCTACTAATTTTGAGTTCAAAGCAGAAGAGGTCTATTAAGATGTTGCAAAGGAAAAATGTAATGCTTAAAAATGCATCTTGTGAATGACTAAAATAAGTCAGACATCTATCTGTATGAGACCAAGAAGGTGAAAGATACTAACTTGTAGAAAAATATTTCCTACCTCTTTATAGCTTAGGGTTCTCAGGAAGATTTTGTAGTATTACACCATCAAAAAGACACATTATCCTCAGACTGGCATATGGCTTTGTTTATGCACAAAGGAAGTGCAATCATGAAATCGAGAAAAAGGGGACTACAAGTAGCCTGGTCAAATTAAAAATTTATTTGAGAAGTCATACATTGGCAAAGTTAATGGGAGCTTCTCGATATGAAGGTTAATGTCTAAATAGCACTCATATACTGAGCATTCGCGGAACTAATTCTGCAAAAAATTACAAATCAAAAATTATACAAAATGGATCAAAAAAGGAGTAAAACTTAAAACCATTAGATAACAAGTAGGTGAATGTTAGTCAAGATTATTCCAAAAGGTATCCAAAGTTTGCATATGGTATCATACAGTTGAAAAATATTCTTCTGTCAGAAGACTAGGTTAGAAAAGATGTTGTTAGGAAAAGTGGGATTATTATATTCAGTTAATAAACAAATAGTTTCTAAAAGATAATGTTGGAAGAGGATATTAGTAGTCCATGACAGCTGTTTGGTTATTTATAACCCTGTACTGTTATGGGATTTAGTGAAAACATCATAATTTAGTGAGAAACAGCAAACTCCATCAGAGAATGCAGGCAGTAATGACAGCATTAACTAATAGCATGGAATGGATTTGGTATTCTTGAAAAAGAAAACACTGCTCCAGAATAGATTCAGCAGTTGTGTATGCCTACTATCAGAAATACGACTTACATTTTTATTACTATAAATCCACACATAGCCCATTTTGAAAAGCTTTATATCAAAACCCAAGTGAAAGTGGCAACAAAAGTGTATCTAAATTACTCACATATAAATGGATCTGAGAACACATTGATACTTTACCTGCCTAAATCATACGCTTCATTTTTTTTGGCTCTCTACTTCTTGTCTTCCCTTAAACATAGAAAGTATTTCCTGTAGTATTCCAACTTTTCTGAGTTCAGTGCTAAAATGCTTATGGGCACTAGCAAATAATTTCTGAGTCCAATTAGATGTTTGAGATAACAAAACATTAAACAGCAGATTAATGGAAAAATATATTCTTTGCTTTATCCTTTGACATAACTGCCTTTTGTTTAACAACTGACATTGGTGATTATGTGTGCTGCTAATTCAGATCTTAATGGAGCTCCCTGTCAAGCCATCCACAGCAGGAGCTGGCACAAGGCCTATTGCTGTAGATGGATCAGAAATGGCATGTATATGGAATCAAGTAATTTTTGTGGTGGGAATGACAGCTGCTCAGTGTTAGCTGAAGATGTGGAGAAAAAAGGCCCTGTCTGAGCCTCTTGTGGCAAAACTTGGACCTGGCATGAATGTGGATCATACGACTGAAGCCAATTAATCTGTGCCTGTTTATGCCCTGGCTATAATTTGGCCTTTATTTTCAATCTCATTAATAGAGTAATGCAAGTCTTTCCTAACCAGATATATATTTTCCTACTGTCTTGCTAATGTAGACTTTGAGTTTCTGCCAAAATGCCTATACTAAATTTAATTGAATAAATATGGGAATGAATTTGAGTTTGAATCATAAATTAATTTCTGAGGAAGCATCTTCCACTATCAGTTTTCCTTTGCAAGTTATATTTTCTCACAGGTGACAAGCAGCCACTCATTCTTGAAGCCTTACTGACAGGCAGAAGCCATCTCTCTGGTTGGCTTCTATTTCTTTTCTCAGTTCATGAAAACCTGTTGTCTCTACTGGCATATTTATTGCTGCTCTTGCAGATATATGAACTATACTGAGCATAACCTGACCACAGATGGTATAAAGCTCACTTTAATCAATCTCTTGCTGTGTTCCTGGAATCAGAACTGGCCTGGCCCCAACTTCATAAGCTTGTTATGTCAATGCTGAGACTGTACAAAGCATCGGTTGCATGGGGCACTAATCTGTTTATTTTTGTCCAATGAGCTATTGACTGTTTTCACAATGTAGATTTCACATGAGAAAATGTGGGGGTTTTGTTCATTGGTACTTTGCTGTTTCAAGGACCACTAATCTCTTCTGCCTGAGTGATTCCAGCAAGTAAGCAGATGATATGGGAAGCTTAGATCTCTAAAAACCTTTTTAAAATTCATTTTGTGAAAATACTTTGTTTAGAAATAAATATTAAAGCAGTGGGGGTTGGCATGATAATAAACTGGATAAGACTAGCCTGGAGGGATGTAAGCTGGCTCCCTTTGGCATCTAGAGAGGGCCATGCAGGGGCAGCGCCTGCCATTGTCTGGCACCCAGCAGCAGATGAGCCACAGGCCTGACAGTCAGAGGGAGTACTGGGGGTATGATCCAAAAGAGCACCTCCCTTAGAGGTCCCTTCCGACCTCTTTCAAAGGCATGTTTGGTAACAAAAAGAAGCAACAGAAATTCCATGAGGGTTTTGCAACGCTGGGCTGTTGCTCACTTTTCAGTTTTGAGCCCTCTGACTATTTTCTGTCTGCTAGCAATGGCAAGAAATGGGGGTTAATAAATGGATTTAAAATTTGACAAAGTTTATGCTGGGCAATAGATAGACAACTTCTGCTCATTTCATTTTAATAAATTAACTACATAAATACCTAGCACTAGGGTCTGCAATAAGTGAGATGGGATACATCCCCATACAAATACTTTTTCAGTGCATTGGTTTCATGTTTTTGAGTGGCTGGTTACTGTTTACCCAAGGTCCTGAAATTAAAGTAAAACATAGAGAAAATAGGGCATTGGGTAGAGATGAAAGCAGAGAATTGAATGCAAGCCTTAAACAAATGCATGACACTCTTCCTCAAACAAATGCATGACACTCTTCCTGTGCCTGTCCAACTTACTGCACATATGATATCCCTTTCTGTAGACACGCCCTTGGACAGATATAAATTTCTATGTATGTAATATAATACAGAAAAATAGAAAATCATATTTCACACAATTTATACAGAAGGATTCAAACATACAAGAATGTAAATTCAGGCAAAAAATCCAATAAAATTGCTTCAATATTTAATTTCTAAAAAAACTCTCAGTATGCATTAGCAGATCGCATGGTGTGGTATACTCATTTCTTAAAATTACTATAGAATCTGAGAATTTTGTATGTATTTGACTAGGTTCTTATTCAGATTAAATCCTCATTAGGTTCAACAAGATTCTGCTTTTGAGCCAAGTTGGAACAACACAGTTTTTAAGACCTGCAAAAAAGGTGTCTAACCATAAAAATCCACTAGCTATATAAAAAAGTCATTTGCACACAGGTCCTGTCAAACATGACAATGACACAAAAAGGTGGGAAACACCACACTGTTGTAACAACATTCTCGTCATCACTACTCTAACAAAGTTAGTTCAATGCAGTTTTCTTGAATAGAACTTCTTTGGCAAAATGCTGAGTGCTCGTAACATTATTAAAATGCCACTCTTGAAACACTGGCTTTAATAATTTCTTTCTTAATTTCCTCATCTGTATGATGCATCTGATAGGATTCAACAACTTTTGTAAGATACTTAAGTCATCCTTGGATACAAAGCAGTTGAAATGCAGTCATGCATATTGCACCGTAGATCCTAAAGAGTTCTTTCTGTGTCTTTATAAGATGTAAGATGGTTCAGAAGGGACAATACCACCTGATTCTTCTGTTCGCAAAATTCAGAGTAGTTGTGAACTTCATATGAAGGAGCCTTTAAAAGGCTGTACATTTTCTCTATAATGTTTTCTAAAGGTCTCTTGACTGCACTTAAAATGTTGCCTTAGAACATCTTTGACTACTTATTCTTTTCCCAGAGCAATGCAAAAATAATGTTATGAGCAAAACACAGTCCTATGTACGCTGCATGAAAGTCACAGAATGGCTTAAGCTGCTGTGCATAGAAAACCTGGTTGTGATGCAACATATGGTAAATTTTTAATACGGTTATTATTATTATATAATAATAATAATATATTATTATTCAATGTATCTCAGCATCAAAGAGATCCCATCATCTATAGAATATTCAAACCCTTAAGAATTTTATGGTTATGTATGTCAAAGAGTTATAACATCACAGAAATGTTAGTTTGACAGACTTTTGCAGGTCATCTAATCCAACTTGCTACTTTAACATAGGAAATCATCAGTGTATAATTAGGTCAGCAATGACTTTGCCTACCTGAGCATTGAGAAAGTCCAGAGATAGAAGTTTCATCATCTGTTCCAGTGCTGCATTACTCCTTACTGAAACTTTCACCTGATCTCTAACCTCAGTGCACCAAGCCTCTGTCTGTGGTAGGCCTATCAGCCTGCATGGTCCTTGATCAAATATTAGGTGAGTTCTTTTGGTACACATTCCTGGGGACGCATGGCAGAAGGTAAGTGGAAACAGCTGGCATAGATTTACCAATGATAATTGTGTCTGACTAACTCGACTGCCTTCTATAATAAAATAATACAGTCTATGAATGAGATGACAGCAGTGAATATCATTTATGTTGGCCTTAACAAGGCTTTTGTTACTGTCTTCTACAATATTCTTGAATCCAAATTAGAATGTTACAGTCTGGATAAGTAACAAGAAAGTTGATGGTAGTAAATTGCAAGGTGGTGGTTAATGGGTTGTGCTCTACTTGGAGGCTGGTAAAAAGTATAGAATTGCAGGGGTCTGCTCTGGGACCTGTTCTGTTTGACAACATTATCTTGAAGAGGTGACTGAGTGCAGTGTCCTCAGGTTTGCGTATCACACTAAGATGGAAGGGACAGCTGACACGGTTGAGAGTTGGACTGCCATTCAAGGTGGACAGGCTAAAGGAATGGGCCAACAAGAACTCTATGGTATTCCACAAGGACAAATTCTCAGACATCACCCCTAAATTGCAAGCTTGTATTTGGTGAATAATAAATTGCTCCTGATCTTGTCCACTTCTGGTTTTGCTGTCTGATAAACATTATTACATCTTAGAGTAATAACCTTTCATGGTTTTCTGCTCACAGAAGAAAAAAATACAGTCTGCCTTGGCTTGAAAAATAGTATACAGAACATGTTCGTAACTTCATCCAGAAAGAAATGTCTATGTTAGTGAATCACAAGAGCCCTCAGTGCATCTGTATGTCTCAGGTTATTCCTTTCTTCTGGAGCAGTGCTTTATTTCAGGCATTGACATTAATGCCTAGTAAAAAACATATCAGGTCTTATTGATGTCAGATGTGGCACACAGATGTGATGTGTATTACAAAGTAATTTCTCTTTTAAGAGAGCACAGAAATCATTTTTTGTTGCATGTAGAAAAAGTTGCAACTTCAAAAAGACTCTTCATTTTCAAGGAATAGGCAGAGTAATATCTTAGTGCTGTCATAAAAATGAGTTTGTGCTCTAAGTTTAGTGACCTAATAACTTGCAACACCAATATAATTCATCACACTGTCAGAAAGAAAGAACTAAGGAGGAGGGAAATAAAAATCATATTGCATTGTAAAGTCAATATTTGCAGTTGCCAAGGGAGTAGGGTACCCAGCTGATTGGTGTCTAAATATCAGATCATTAAAAATAGTTCAATTAATAACTGTACTTTTAAAAATATTGGGGTTTTAGTCTGATTTTTCAGGATAGTGTTCTGTTGGTTTCTCTCCACCTCTTTTTAATAAGGAAAGACTTCAGCTTGGGCTCTGGGTAAATTCTGAAACTATTACTTCTCATTTTTTAATAATATCTTAAAATTATTATCTCTTTACACTAAATTTTGCTGAGATGTAATTTCTGAGCTGATTTAATATAATGGATCATGTTTCTTTTGTTATAAAGCCATTTAGAGAAATGCAGCAGATTTAATCTGCTCTTCAGAAAAATAAATTGATACAGTGTCACATGAGCTGCTCATTAAACCAGAGAAAATGGGAACAAGTAGAGGAACTGTATGATAGGTACAAAACTGACCAATGAAATAAGAAAAAGAACTGAAATGAGATTTGTCTTCGCAGAAGAAAGCTAACGGTGAAGTTTCTAAGAGGTCTTGAGTCTAATGTTATTTAAACACTTCATTAGTGACTTGGCACAAAAGTGTCAATGTGATAATAAAATTATTGATGATATGGAATTGGAAAGGACTTTAAATACAGAATATCACATGAAGACAACTGAATGGTTCTGAGGACTGGAATAAAACATAAATGGCATGAAATAAAAAATTCAAAATGCTAGACCAGGCATTGCAGCCTAGAAACCAAAGTAGGGTATAGCTTGCTCTCTGTACCTTCAATTTTAGCTGTATAAGAGCACGTAAACTTCTAAAGGTAAAGCTTACCTCTCTTTGGTCGATGGAGAGAAGTAGGTGTCTTTGAAGTCCGCATGAGTGGGATTATATCTGCCTAATTCAGGTGCTTAACCTTGGACAAATACATCCTTGCACGGGAGATAAATCTTACTACTTCCTTAGATACTTAAATTAAGGTATTGGCTAGTTACCTAAGTTAACTGGATTCACCCATAGGAGCTTATGGGTTTAACATGTGAGACCTACCAGACTGGAAATTAAAATACAAAATCAAGAGTCTTGATTTCTCATGATGTACAGGATGTATTAGGCAATCCAGAAATTATATTGTTGAGTAAGAAGTCTTCTTAAACTACCCCATAGCATATGCAGAATTTAGGAAGGGAAGCACGTCAAAATCATATTCCTTTACATAGCTTAAGCAAGAATCCTCACTGGGTTTCCTTTTCAAATTTGCAATCTGAAGGAAGAGGAGTAATCAGTTAACACTAGGTTTAGAAGTAAAGCACTTTTTCCAGCTAATTAGAGATAGGCCAGGATGGACATGGGTATAATGTAAGCTCTGAATATTTTTAAAGGGACTGAAAACCTTGAGTTAGATTGTTTTACACACATGGATTGACGATATAAATTCCTATAAGTCAGGAAATTTAAACTTTCTTACATCAGACACATTCCTCTATTCACAGGCATGGGGCAGAGGTTTACTGAGTCTGGACGTGACAGATAAGACTGCACACTGTACTTGCAATTTCCTTTTTTAAAGTTGCAATTGAGACTCAGTCTCACCAACTTTTTTGTCTTTTTCCTGTCCTTGTGTGCATTAAAGGAAAAATGACTGGATTTCTGCAGTGGCAATAACTACTCAATGTAACCTAGCCTAGCTTTTATCTACTCTGCCCCAAACAATGTACTTAATGCTATAACTAATGTTTTTCAAATGCTGTCAAGTGAGTCTTTCCCCATGTAAAATTCAACATAATTAAAGGGCAAAAAACTGAGTTGTGTAGCATCTCAGTTAGGAATATTTTGTTTACTCACCTTCATTAATTATT
This sequence comes from Pedionomus torquatus, assembly GCA_013398155.1. Lineage (NCBI taxonomy): Eukaryota > Metazoa > Chordata > Aves > Charadriiformes > Pedionomidae > Pedionomus > Pedionomus torquatus. The sequence goes on from VZRU01006265.1 coordinate 350,314, forward strand.
TAAGTTTTGTGTGCTTTGATTGTTTTTTATACATTTTCTGTTTGTTTACAAGATTTATTGATGGTTGTTAGTGTTGAAACTCTAATAAGGTTTTTGTTTGTGCCTTAACTGTTGTTAGACTTGAAACACCTTTTGCAAGGACCCCAGTAAGAACTGCCCAGAGTAATTAAGAGTCATAAAATTGATTTTTGATTGCTTGTTTATTTACATAAATTTTCCTGATTTTATGAGTCAAGACTCTGTAAAAAAAAAATAACACATGGTGCAAATGTTTCCAAGATGTTTACAGCTACCAGGGTTTTGTATGCTCTGATATGCCAGTAAACACTCATGATTTTCTGCATAGTACTGCACTGCAGAACATGCTTTTTCCCAGGTATGTGGAGCTCTTGGATAACGAAACTGCACTTCTTCAGAAACTGGGCAAGTAATTTGAGACATATCATCTCTTTTTGAGTTAGTTGGGGAGCCTACATAGAAAGGCTCATTTAGATGCTGTCAAACACTTCAGTGTGCTGATATAGCTAGCTCTAGTCCTCTCTCTGTGCCACAGAGAAGTTCATTACACATTGTGTGGCTCAGTCTGTGCTTAGTCCAACTCTGAATAGAAAACCACAACCCACTGAGTATCAATTAACTTAGAATTATTTAATAATTATTTAGTTTCCAAACTACTCATACAGTCCATTAACTATCACCAGTGAAAGCCTTACAGTTTGGGAGGAAACAGCAAATTTCTACATGAGCCATTCTTGAAAGATAACCTGAATATATGAAGTAAGGAAAGCAAACAAGACAAAAGACAAATGAGGCCAAGCTCTTCATTACTGCCACCCTGTAAACAAAAGCCATCTTTTGTGACAAGTCCCTACAAGAAGTATTAGCCACATTGAGACAGTTTTGAATAAAATGAAGATGTCACTATGGCTCTGCCAGTTTTACATTGAAGATTTTTCAGTATTAAATACATCTTCAGCCTTTAAATATCCATTAAAATGATCTGTTTTCTCACACAGCAAAGTAGGAAAGGTATTAAAAATCTGCTGCCAGCTTGAATTAATGACTAATCCAATAATGTTCATGCAACACCAGGGTGATTAAAACTATTTTTAACATTTTAAAATTTGCATTGAAAAACCTAACCACATTTTCTTACCTTCTTTCCAACCCTCTAGTTTGCTTGCAGGTAAGTTATATTCCAACCCTAACTTCTTTTTTCCCTGGGCAATGATTATATATTACCTTTTAAGGTTCTAAATCAACATTGTAATGATACAATGAAATGGCTAGCTCTTTCCAATAAAAAATGGTCATAGAGTCAAACTGTAAATGTTGTTAACTCTTCCTTCCTCACTTCACACTAGATCTATAAACATACGAGCACATCCATTAGTGTGCAATTTTAAAAACTGCAAAAACAAAATTTAATCTACATATATTTAAAATAAAACTTCCAGCTAACATAAAATGTGAAATTGCTTTCTAGAGAGACAAATTTTGTATGGCAGTTCAGAGGATACTTCCCTGTTCTCATGTACTTCAAAATTTTATTAGTAGCCAAAAGTTGTAATAGGAGAAAGAAGAATGGAAGTGATGGGTGACACATAAATGCTCTCACATCAGCATGCAATCAGCACCAACAGATGGTTAATTTTTCCTTTAGGATAGAAGTATGTTCATCCCTATGGTGATGAGATATTACAAGTATGTTGTTAGGTAAGAACTCTTTTCAGACTACTTAAGGTGAGAATTATCGTTATAATTACATCTTCCATATATCAAAGGAATAGAAATTCATCACATGCCCTTTAACCATATATTACTTAGAGCATGACTTTTAGGAAGACATTCATTTTTCAGTACAATGTGGTAAAAAAATCTACCATGGTTCTTGTTAAATTGTTTCACTGGTTAATTGTCACTTGATTAACTGTCTTATTTTGAATTATCATACAAGCATCAATTTCTGGGTTTGTTAAACTATCCCTTTAGATTAACTTCACACCTAAGGTTGATTATTCTATATAAAATCTGGAAATTATATTAAATTTCTAATAATCTGCTTGAACTATTAAAGAAATTACTATTTATAATGGCAACTAAGATTACAATTTAATGTCAGATTTTTTTTCCATAAATAGCATAAAACTGAGTAGTTCCCTGTATAGGTTTATCTTTTGTATGAGTATCCGGAAACATACAGAGAGCTTTGAAAATATGTGCATAATGTTTTAATAAAATAACAAAGATGTAGAATTCACATTGAAGAACACTGCCTACTTTAAAACAAACAAACCAAACCAAACCAAACCAAAACAACCACCATGTTATTTTATTCCTACATATGCCAAAAAGGGAGATCTCTTTTGCTATAGATACTTCATAAAGAGAGAAGGTTTATTTCGTCTGAAGTCTAAGTATGATGATTTTCTAGGGCTGTATTTTAAAATGCTGTGATGTTGTTTAATATTTCACATGCAGAATATCACATATCTCACAACAAAGTATATATTTAGTCTATTCCTAGAGTACTTGGCACCACTCCTTTTATCCATCTTGCATGTCTACACTGGATCAACTATACTTTTCATTTAAGTGAAAGTAATCCATTCAGTAAAGCTACTTGAAAAATACGAAAAGCTACTTGAAAAATTGTGAGAGGCACTGCCACATTGTCAGCTCCACTAAGAGGAGGTTAGATAAGGTGTTGCCCTTCTAAATGCACTCTCACTGTTTCCCATCAAATTTTCAACTTCCAGTGCTAATTTCCATCTATAATACTGAAGTTCTGTCTGTGCTAGTGTGGTAGAGATAAAATTAAGCACCTGCTTTCAGTTCTCCCCATACAAATTAAGCATAAACTGAAAACTTTAAGTAGTGTTAATTAGTAAGTTCTTCCCTGATACTGCAAAGACAAATTTTGTAAAATTTCACATTGTTGTAATTCTGTGACTTACATGGTTAACCAGCTCTAACTTAGATTAAAATTAGAATCCACACCACAGATAATCTATGTAGGACAAAATGCTTGATCAAAATATTAAAGAATAATCTATATACTTCCTTAAGAATTTATTATACAAGATAAATGAAACATTTCTCAACTAAAAATCAAACCAGAGGAAAATTTGAGATTGTGTTAATGGGAACTTATGCTATATTTAATAAAAGAGTTTCTCATTCCTTTGTGTTTGCATTTACTGCTTAAAGAATTTACATCAAATTAATATATACTTAAACAATTCATATTTGGGAACATCTGATATTATTTAAACTATTGATTTTGTTTATTTTCAGAAATTCTACATATTATAATAGCTAAGACATTTTAAAAAATCATAGATGAGATGCGGTGGAAAAATTAAAGGTCTTGTCATTAGTTTGAAACAGGTTTGGTGTACAGTTGGCTAAATTAAGACTTTCTGTTTCAGGATAAAGGATGATTATTTTTGAACAAGAATGGGAACACAATATTTTCAGAATTCATATCAAACATAAATGCTTAACATATTTTGGTCTTTCAAAGTCTGATTTTGGAAGTATTTCTGGTGCCTAGGAAGATCTGACAGCTCATATAATCCTTGTCATAGACATATTAGGCAAATTCACTTCTTTTAAAATACTTTTCTCAGTCCTTTATACACCTTTTATCTGCCAACTAAGAAGTTGTCCATGTTTTTCTCTCCACCGTTCTCTCAGTCTGCACTTTATGTGCAGTTTTCCATGGGAACGTGGGCTATTGCCTTTTGCTGTTTGTGAGGTAATTTGATAATTGGATCCAAGCATGTTCAGCTGTTTAGCCTCACCTTGAGTAATTGATTTCGCTATAGAGGGCTGCTGGCTCCATTTGGTGTTCTCCTAACTGACGGGATCTGTCATTTCTCTAGTGAAGTCCAGATGATTTTAGGGGATAAAAATGTTTTTCTAGCTCATCAGACTTTGCTTTGCTACCTGGGAAACATTTCACTGGATCCAACACTAGCAGTTAAGGATCCTTTTCTGTTTGTTTGCCCTTGCCACCAGTTTCTTGGATGTCTTTCCAGGGGATTATGCATGCCTACTGCTATCCGTTATGTTTTCAGATTCCCAGATGCCACCGAACCACTTGAATTCTCCTGCAATGTGTTGTACATTTTCTGAGTCAATGCCAGATAGGTCAGAACTTCTATAAAACTATCTTTAGTTACTTCATCACATTTCTTGCCCTCCAGATAGACTATCTTTCAAAAATTTGGAAATTAACCTTCTGTCATCCATGGATTTCCTAGATCCTGATCTGATGTTTTCTAGGTTTAGCTACAAATTTGGTGAGGTTATGTGACTCCTCTATTGTTTCACTTTTCTCACCATTAAACATATGTCAAATAAGCTCGCTGACACAGTACTCTACTTATGTGCAGAGTGAAATGTACATTTTCTTAGGTCTGCTCCTAAATCTACAAGGGTTATCTGAATAGAGCCCTCACCATTTTGAGATATTTGTTCCTTAAAGTCTGTCCATCCATTCAGTATCCTTCTAAGTACTTTCATGATCTAAGGTTCAAGCTGATGGAATAAATATTTTCCTTTTCAAAAGCTATTCTCTTAAATTCTTCTTTCTTGTATTGCTATGCCAACAGTTTTCAGAAGCAGTATATTTTCTATTAGAGGAATTTTATGTAAGTTTTATTGGCAATTAAGAGATACTTTTGATTACTGATTCAGGTACTGAGGATAAAAGGAAAACATACACAATTAAACTCTTAACACTTTGATCCCCTCTCCCCAGGCTCAGCTACTCACTGCTGCCAGTTAACATGATTCCAATCTTCAAGACATTTCAACAATGCATTAGCCACCATCCAGGAGTCTGTATGTACATAGACTAGGACCAGTGATTCTCCTGAATATGTTCCAAGGCTATTTTCAAGGCCATTACTTCTGCAAACAAGTCCCTTCACAGGTGGCAGCTTCTCCCATGGAGGGATTCCAAGTAGCAGCTCACCACCTCCTGATCCCTGCTGTAATTTTACAAGATCCATCTGTAAACAAACACTATTGTTTGGTTTTAGCCCTAATTCATCATCTGCTGGGTCTTCAACAGCCTGGTGAATTTGATTTTCTCACATTATTGATTTACTGGCTATAGACTAATAAACTCTGCGAATCCCAATCTGGAGCAGTAAATACCTACTGGGTAAAGGCCAGCACACGTTTTTGCCATGCAGCACTGGCTGGTCTTCCACCAGTGGGTTTTGAATCCTTGAACAAAAAAATCAAGACAGCTAGTGTAGCATATAACTACAGTGGTTTCTCTGTGCCTAACAGTTCAGTGGCATGCAGAATGTTCTCATCTGCAGTTTGAACCTCTTGTTCCACTGAAATGTGGCTATTTTTGTCTCTTTTGTCGGTCAAACTCCAGAAACCCAACAGATTGCTTATCATCTCTCAGGATTTTTATTGCCACAGGCTCCTGCTCTTGTTGTCTCAAGCTGCTGTTCTTTCCTATGCTGGTATATAACACATTTTTTATATTGCTCTCTTTCTGGATAAGTACTTATGTCACTGTACCTCCTGCTTGACCTGGTCAAAAGCTTGTTTCTCTTCCCTCTCAAAATGACTCATTTTTGGAAGTCAGTTGATATAAAACCTTGGTCAGTTGGCGCTATCTGGGCATGTACATACATCAAATCCTTTTAATGATCAAGAAGGCATTCCTGTTAATGGCATCCAAGGCATGCACTTGAGCAATTTGTTCATCTCTGGTATGTCTCTGTCCATATGGCCATGACAAACCTAAAAATTGTATTTCTTGAATGGGCCCTTTCAGTTTGGAATACTTAATAGCAAATATGGCACTGAAAAGGTAATGATTACCTGTTGACCTGTTGACACAAAAGTTAGGAGAGACCAGTGGCTGCTCCAGGCTAGACACAGCTGCTTCCAGCTGGCTCTGCAATGAACCCACTACAGGACACAACTGAGGAGCATTGGTGGTGCCTCTGTGAAAATATATTTAAGAAAGGGCAAAACATACAACATCAGCTGAAAAGGAGGGAAAAATCAGAGAAGGAGGAGGGGGAGGAGGTGCTCTAGGCACTGGAGCACAGATTTCCCTGCAGCCTGTGGAGAAGACAACAGTGGAGCAGCTGGATATTTACTGAAATACTGTAGCTCATGGAGAGGACCCACACTGGAGCAGGGGAAAAGAGTGAGAAAGAAAGAGAAGCAGAGAACTGTTATGAACAGACTACGGCCCCCTGTTCACAATCCCTTTTGTGCTACTCAAGAGTAGGGAGCAGGTAGAGGAACTTGGAATAAAGGAGCCTGGGAAATAAAGGATTTTAGCCTAGGAAAATGGGGGTGGATGACAGAAAGATTTTGTTTTTATTTTTGTTTATGCTTTGCATTTCCCATATCCATTTTAACTGCAAATAAATTAAATCGATTCTTTTCAAGTCAAGTGCGTTTTGCCCATGACAGTAACTAGTAAGTGATCTCCCTCTCTTCACCTTGACCTCTGGACTTTTTCATCCTATCTTCCCTTACACTGGTGAGAGGGCAGAGTGAGTGAGTGGCTGGGTGGGCATCTTACAGCAGTCTAAGGGTAACCTAACACATCCTTTACTTAGTTCTTCTGGAGTTCTTCCAACTAATACATCACAAATGTAATGGAAAAACTATCTGGAAACCTGTTGATTTGAGGTTTGGTGGATGATGCCAAGGTGGATGATAGGATTGTGTTTGCACCCCGGGGCCAGCTATTGCCAGATACACACCATTCCAGGCAAAGGTCAATTGGGTCTTCCTTCTGCAAACCAAGGACTGAAAGTAAGTATTTGCAACATCAGTTGTATCACACAAGGCATATTTGGCTTCTAGCTTGTACAAGAGGTACAAGGTCTGAAAACACAACAAATGATGGGGGTGTGATTTAATTCAAAGCTAACATCTGCTACTAACCACCATTTTCCATCAGGCTCCATACCTGCCAAACAGGGCTGCTGCAAGGTGAGTGGGTTTTTTAGTGCACTCCTTGTTTTTCCAAATAATCAATTTATTTTTTTTTATTTTTCCCCTTGGTCAGTTTGATACTGATTTTGGCAAATTGCTTGAGTTGCTAAGAGAACAGCAGCTGGGTCTCTCTTACAGAATCACAAAGAATCACAGACTAGCTGAGGTTGGCAGGGACCTCTGGAAGTCAGCTGGTCCAAATTACTCTGCTCAAACAGGGGTCACCTAGAGCTGGTTGCCCAGGATCATGTCCACATGGCTTTTGAATATCTCTAAGGATGAAGACCACAACCTTTCTAGTCAGCCTGTACCAGTGCTTGATCACCTTCACAAGTGAAAAATAGTTTTCCTATACTCAGAGAGAACCTCCTGTGTTTCAGCTGGGGCTGAGTTTCAGCCATGTCTCTAACAATATGTCCCTCAGCTTGTTCCCCCCACAGTGGTTGCTGCTCTTTCTTAAACATGGCATAGCCATGGCACTGGGGTGCCTCTGGCTGGATGGGTTTTTGGTGCACAAAGAAGCAATCACACTCGTGTCTGAGCTGGATAGAATTGGCTACCCATGGTAGTTCGTGGTCTCTTTTCATATCAGTCACAACTGCTGCTCCTTTAGTGAAACTCTGCCAGCTATGCCAAGTACACAGTAGAGTAATTTTGAGCAATAGCATGCTATGCCTACCAGACTAAAGAGATTTAATATCATTCACTGCATTTTGTCTTCATTGCAGTAACTCTATTGAACTTTTTAAAAACTGATAACATGACTAAATATGTTATATTTTTCTTTAAAATTACTTATGGAAAGTGACCCAGAACAAAAAGTATCTTTAAGAATCATGTCTTTTAGCATGCCCCCTTTTACGTTTTCCAGACTTACGTGAGTGGATGCTGCTTTCTATCAGTGGTGCCTGAAACATCATTTAAAAAGAGTGCATAGCTGTTTTAGCTTCTGAAGAGGTAAAGTTCTCCAGGATTAGTGAACCTCTTATAATTTGATTTCTTTCTTGAAATGTTACTCCTTGCTCTCTATTTCTATATCACATCATTATATACAAAGCTTCTCAAGATTTCGTGGTATTCTGAAGCTGAGGTAGTTAGGATAATTAAACCACTTTTATAAATTGTTGGAATAATTTCCCATTGATTACTCTAGGGTACCTTTACTTTTCTCAGTGTTCAAGGCAAAACTGGAGACCAGCACCTGTCAAGAAATGAAGATTAGAGTAATCTCACTGAATATTCAATTTATCTGCATTCTACCTACTACTCTTATTCTAGTACCAGCACAAGATTTGCTATTTCCTTGATGTCATTTTTTCCTGCCTAATAAATCATGTATTGGCATGATTGGCAATGTATTGGCAATAATTTTGATACAATAGGGTATCATTCTGTTTTCTGGTGATATTCTGCCAAAAAGCATTGAAATTTGCTGTTATCTGCCAAAATATATAGATAGCAAAAACTGTCAAGGTTGAATGGTTCACATGGCTCAATTTGAGAGAATTCATTTTTATACCACAAAAAAGTGAGAATTATTTCTCTGGAGAAGTTGGACAGCATACCCATGCTGTCCATAATGATACTGACTTCTTTTCAGTGTTATCTGAAGTGGTTTGGGATAGTGCGAGTCTTCAGGTTATTTAAAGATTTTGGGTTTAAGATTTTTATCAGGGACAATTCATCCTGTGATAGGTTTTGATGTAATGCCATGTCCTTGTAGGCATTCTGTTCTCTACTACAATTCTGTCTCACATGGAGCATATGGATATATATTTCCACTGCAGCTTATTCCATTGATGACTACTTGCTTTCTATTTGGAGATATTTTTTTCTTACATTTTTCTTAGACTGTTATTGCACTTAGACTGTTATTGCACATTCTCTCTTCAACTCTTTTATATGTTACATGTGACCTTTTTTTTCAAATAGAAGCAGGTGGCACAACACTCAAGTTTGCAAGTATCTAATATTCATATTGCATCTTGATTTTGAGTAGAGTATTTTTCTTCTATCTTACTCTGGATATGATCACATATTCTACTCTTTTGCTGTTATTCCTGCCAACAGCTTTGTCCTTTTCCATGAATGCTGTAGAGGCGGTGTGGGGGGTGGGGGGTTGTGATGGTGAGGGGGATGGGGGAAGGCTTTATTCTTACTGGTTTAATCTTCCCTCTTTGTTTTCCTGTACTGGTCCACATGTTGCTTTTAAACTATTGCCTATGCAAATTCTAGCATGGAAATTCAGGATATGCTAGAAGTTGACTCTTTCCATGATGCCACTTTGCTGTCTTCCAAAGTACTTTGTGCAGTTATCAAATATACTTCTTAACCCAGGATTTGACAAGACAACTCTCCGCCCAATGAGTAATATAGCACCAGTTGCTTTAGTTACATTACCTCAGTACATAGAAGAAACTAACATCAGATTACTAAAGACAATTTGGGGATTTTTAATTAAGAAAAGTCTTTATCAATTTATTTACATTAAGTACAGCAAAATCCTAGCTGTAAATAAGCTGCTGTCTTGCTTTCTTCCTTCAAAATACATCCTGCCGTAACTGCTACTGCTGACTAATGCTGCTCTGGTCGCCAACTAACATGGCTATCAGTATGCTTAACTATGATGCAGATAGCATCATAGTCTCTCATCATTGTCTTTCAGCAAGAAAAGCAGGCACTCACTTTCTATTCCTGTGTACTGATGCTAATTCTTACTGTATTTAGGGTGCTTTTCTTTAAATATCAATTCTCCAACATAAGTGCTTTCATTTAAATGATGCTGGCAGAGAAAAGTTGAGTAACATCTTATGGCCACAATACAGCAGTAACAGGAACGATGACAACATGACTACTTTGAAGAAGTAATTTAGAAGACTAATTGAGAAACCGCTCCTAGGATAGAGGATGGGGGGACAGGGAGCACAAGTCATGCATCCATTACATTCGAAAGTTTTGGTCGTGTTGCCTGAAGTTAGTAGGTCAAATTGCAGTGGTTAAAGGCTTCTTGTATCTGGTAAGTCAAAATACTTTTCAGAAATTTCCGGAAATGTGGACAAGAGCAATTAACATATGAATCTGTGACAGTTTAAAATATCAGGGGATACTTTCACCACCAATGTTTAGTTCTTTTGTAGTGTAGGCATTAGTATTTGAAATCAGAATCAAAGTACATCACTTTGCATTCAGCTGGATATTTATTTGTCATGATGTTGTTTGATGGGGCAAATAAGTAACTGGAAAGGAGCAAGACAACATATGTCCTGGTGCTCTGGCTGCATTTTCCCCATTCTTCCTTTTAATTTGTACTTCAGAAGACAGCCTGGCACAGGGTTTTCTTGGAGGTTGGAGCAGTGGAAGTTACGCTGATACTTCAGTCATATTCCTTTCCTTGGAAGGGATAACATTAGGGCTGCCTGCTAAGGCTGTCCTCCTCTTGTAAAAGCTTTGCTTATAATTATTATTTAGGAAAGTTCCACAAGAGGCCAATATAAACATGGGCCAAACAAGGATGTGCAGATCATTGTCCTCCTTTAACCAGATTTGCGTCTTGTAATAGTAGAGGCACATCAAGAAAGAAAAGTAGGGATTGTTTTCATTCTTTTACTCATCTGTTTGTTTTTACATGGTTTCAGGAATTACATATCTAAGACTGTAATTATGGAATGGGCCTCATTTGCAGGAAGGAGAGCTTAAAATTATTTCAGACTTCAAACATCTTGCTAATCAAGCTGAGAAAAGTAGTGTTGTGTGTTTTCATCTTTAGAATAAATATTTCGTATTCCACCATGCCTCCATAAAGCTGCACAGTATAGAAAGTCTTCCATAATACAGTCTGTAGTGAAATCATCTCATTTAAATCACCATGGATCAGCCTGAATCCCTGATCAGACTGCTGAAATGGTAAACTATAGTGCAGGTGTCTGTCAGTTAACAGTCAAATGTCACCACTGTATGTACATTTGTATATGTAATGTATAATCCAGAGATGAATACTTTAACACAGAAGCAGAGTTGGTAGTGTGTGCCAGGAAATGAAGAGTAAGCAGCATTTTGCTATTAGCAAACTACTTGTTATCTTTGCAAAGGATTTTTCTATATATTTTCTTACATTTGAAGAATTACAAAAAAATTTATACTAGGAAACTGAAGTAAGAAGATGTCAAAGAATGTTCCTTTAATAACTTCTAATGATATGAGGATGTGAAGTATCAACCTTTAAAAACCAAAAATATTTTAACTGTGGAGGTCAGATTTGTGATCATGCCAAATGATTCAGAAACCAGTAAAGCTGCATTGATAGTTATAGAACCTTTTCAGAGCAGGGCATACTGGTGAATCTAGTCTGTCCTTCTAACTGACATTACAAAGCTTTAGAGGGCTGCATAACTCAAAGCAGTGCTATGCAAGAGCTGGACAGAGAAAGTAACAATTTGGAATTCCTCTGTGTCTCCCTAGGTTAAGTATTTTACCATGTGTATCTTCTCTCATTTTTCTGTTACCTTGTGCCTTAGACAGAAAAAGCTGGGCATGGCAAAGTCGTAAGGAAACATTAATGGTTGTGGCAGCAAGAAAACATGGCATTTTTGAGGAGTGTTAACTACCAAGCACCAAAAATTTTTGAAACAATTTTCTTTCTTCCCCCCCACCCCCCCAACACTTTTTCTGAGTCATCTCATCATAAAGATGGATTCCTGAAGATTAATGCTTAAGGAAGAATTGTCTAACTATCCCAATGTCATTTCTTGCCTTAATTTGCCAAGAGGAACTTATTGGTAAATGATATGGAGAAAATACAAAGACTGAAATAAACCCAAAGTTTCTTAAAGAGAATACTTTAGTATATAAATCAATATATTTCCTTATACCTAGAAGTTATTTTTACTGCCTAGGCTACTTGCTGAAAACTTATGCATTACTTTTCAGACAAAAAAAAAATAAAATCAGCAGAGAATGTGATTTAAGCACCAATTTGGATCACAAATGTCTATGATTCACTGAGTTTTAGTTGTGTTTTTCAGAAATGCAATATTTGATGATCTAACCACCTCTGGCATCATAATAGCACAATTTCAGACTTCCAGAAAGTCATATAGTAGGTAAAGAAAGCCTACAAATTTGGACTTATATTAAAAAAAAAAATAATTATTCTAAGCGTATCTTATTATATCTATATCTATAATTATGTCTATGCTTTGACTTCTTGTAAAATCTGAGTAGAAAGATTCCTCGGGAAGTTGTTGAGCATATTAAGTTATAGTCCTCATCATTCAGGAGGAGCCTCTCTCACTCTTAAATTGTTTAAAGATTAATTTGAAAAGTTTCCATATGCAAAGAATAGGGGTTATTAATTTATTGAAAGTTCACCGAGTTACTGAGGTGTACATAGAAGAGGCTTATACTTCATAAAAGCTTTTATACTTCATTCATCAATTCATTTTTTTATACTTCATTGGCTTTTGTTGTTGGTATGACACCTTCCTACCAAAGATCTTTAGGACTGAATTTATAGTTTTACAGTCAGGACAGTCAGTTCTTGGGAGATAAGACTGCATTTACATAACATTTATAATAGTCTTAGAACAAAGGTATTTTTGATTTCGCGAAGACATGGTAACAGAAAAAACTTTGATTGTAATAAACTATGCGTTTCATTTTAACTGTGTTGTACTCGGATCTACAGTGTAGTAGACTAGACATAATGTTTTAACATATACCTGCCAGCTCAAGAGAAAAACATGTTTTTGTAGGTGGATGCAGAATTTATCATTTCAAGATTAGAAATTCCAATTTATATTATTTCTTAATGCTTTACAATCATTATTACTGAAATCTTTCTCAGAAGCTGATTGATGGGGAGAAGCAAGGCCCAGCTGCTCTCTGATGGCCAGGGGCCAAGGAGCCACTCCCACTGCCCCAGCAGGGTGGCAAGGCAGCCCAAATATAATAGGCAGGTTCACCCAGGAGCTCAGATGACCAGTCAAGGTCATGTTGATCATGCAGGTCTGCAGTCAAGCCAGCTGGACAAACCAGGTTTGTGTCTGGTGAGTGTAACCAAGGGTAACACAGTCCCGGGCTTTGAACGCTCTTTCCAGGAGATGTGGATGGGGACATGGCAGGGCATGGATTGTGGTGGACCCAGCTTGGTACCCCCCATGGCAGCGCAGTGCCATTGGGGAGCTGAAGACTGGCCCTACTGCAGAGCTGCTAGGGCCAGGGTGCTAACAGGCCTGGAGCTTGACATGGGGTCCTGGGCCACGGTGGAGGAGTCCCATTTGGGGCCAGTGACACCCCTGGGGCACTGACAACAATGTATGGTGCAGTAGGTTGCGTAGATCTGGGCATCAGATCTTCACTTGGACATTCTGAAGATAAAAAGCTCCTAGGCTTTCTGCCTGAATTTTAATATTTAAATATATTGTTTTTTTCTTGCATATGTACTACCTAGAGGAGATTAGGATAAATCAGAATTGATACAAATGTAATGACCAGGTGTGTAAATTTTGGGAAAACTGTATTTCCAAAACTGCACATGTGGGGAAAAAAAAGAGAGGTTATGGACTTATTTAAACATTTACCAGGCAAAAGAATGGTTTAGTATTCCATTTCCCTTTTTTCCAGGCACTATCACAAGCTTGGCAATACAGGACACCTATGCTGTGCCAGAGACAAGGCTCAAGCAGAATATATTTCCCCATCCATCTAGTGCAACAATTAGAACTTTCTAGTTTACAGTTTCCTGTTGAATTCCTCCTGGGGCATATATCAATGCTACTTTATCTTCAGGATTAATTCATTGCTACTACTAAACTCTATTTACTCATCATCTTTGACGTCACTTCCCAGGCATTTTACCAGCATCTCCTTTGGCATCTGGAACAAATTTCCATTTAAACTGATTTACCTATAATTTTGTATGTATGTTTATTATTTCCTTAACCCATTTCAGACCTTGCACATAAGTGTATGTGTAGATAATAACTAGAGACATCATTAAAACTCCATTAATACTGGGATGAAATTTAAAGAGAGACCTTTATTTCTACTAAAATTGTTCAAATAAATCTGCAAATTTAGATTAATAACTGAGCATAAATAGGCAGAATTGGTTGTTTTCTAAGAATTGTATGTTATTATTTTTTCATAAGGATATCCTAACATCTGTCTTTTTGTTAATGTTTTCTTATTTTCTTCATACTTATTTCCTACACACATTTCCTCTGCTTGAAAGGCTCAAACTTCTGAGACCTGCCCAATGCCACAACTACTGAGTAATGTTTCTTCAGCCTTCCTCAGCTGCTGTTTCCAGGACTCACTCACATGTAATAGCAAGTTTTTCTTGGAGTAAAGCACACTATGCAGGGGATAATTTTATCATAATACCAAAGAGAATAGTACTTACACAAAATTCTGTATAACCTATATGAACTATCCACATCTAGTTTTGTTTTTCTGTTAGACATGGTTCAACTCCTTTCAACCAGGCTAGCAATATGTTCTTATGGGAGCTCTGTTTGGAATTGAATCTGCAACGGAGTTGTCAGAGTTCCTGAGTCTGGAGGGTCTCTAAAGTACCCATCAAGATATAAAGATTTATTTTCAAGATTTCTTTTTTAAGGTTTTACTTTTTGTAGACAGCTGACAACAATCATGCAGGGAATACAAAATATCTGTGGAGCTCACTAACTCTTGAGGAGTGTATTGGGACTGCTTCCAAAGACCTCTGTGGTTGCTTCTCTTCCCTAGTTGTGAAGAGACCAGCTAATTCCCCTATTATGGCAACAAAACCAAAATAAAAGAATGATTGGGGGGGGGATGAAAATAGAGGGCTATATGCTACATGTACATGCTAAAGCACAGAAGTGTGCTTTGCGATAACAAGCAGCAAAGTAGAAAGCTCAAGGTGAAAAAGACCAGTAGGCTGTTTACAAACTTTTGTTAGCTATTGAATTCCAAAGATTATCATCGTACGGCTTCCAGGTTTTCTTAATTAATTCAGTACTTGCTTTGGTAAAAATGTATTCTATCAATAAAAGTTCACTAGAAACTAATATTCTACTCCCAGTTTTAATCTCAGTTATGCTGAGCTTTATCAGACCTGCACATTCAGAGAGTTCAGCTAAGCAACAGTGAGGAGAGCCTAGCATTACTTCAACACTGTTTTAAATGTATTCATATTCTATGACAAAAAAAAAAAAAAGCAATATTGACCTG